>ML362580.1:0-13489 GCA_005239505.1 Nicotiana paniculata
AACCCACAACAATCAATAACACACATACATCTTTTTTGGGGGGGTAGAAAAGGGGTGTGACAATGAGCGAGATCGAAGAAAGCTTGCTAGCTAAAAGTCGAGATATCTGTGACCGGGCAAGAATCGTGGCGGAAATCTCGGCATGAATCAAATCAAGAACGATTATTTAGCCAATCATGATATTTCCTTCTATATTTAGAATTGTACCATAAGTAGAATTCCTCTAGTATATAAATGGGGGTTCTAATCATTTGTAATAATCTAATTCTCGCATAACAAAGCAACATAATACATTTTTCTCTCTTAAAGCTCTCTTATTGTTTTGTCCAGTTCATATTTCTAATTATACACTCAATCGATTCGAGGACGATCTAGCTCGAGGGCCAAGTTGCACTTTATACCGGTTTGCTTTATTTTACAGTCAATTACTAACATTTATTATCATATTTATCAATTGGTGCCAAGTGAAATCACGTATCCTTAAAACCACTTATAAATTTAATGTTTGGCGCTCATCGTGGGGCGAAGGATAATAATGATTGCCTGGTATTAATTCTTATAACACACACCGCTTTACGCTTGTTCTCGTAAGTGTTTTTGATTTCAGGATTAGCATGTCGAACTCTCAAACAATACCCACATGCACCGACAATGTCCTTGGTTTTCATGGGGAAAATGACAACATAGCCGTCCTAGGGATCGAAGTACCTCAGGCTGACCTCGAGGGAGTACCGACTGCAGACCCCATCGATGTCAGTTCCTATGTTGCCCTGAATGCGAATTTGGGCGTCGATCCCGAAAATAGTGTCAGTAGAGATGTTCGATCAGCCGGTCAGAATACACAGGGCGGCGAAGACGGCGGAGTCAACCTTCGATTAATATGTGAAATGTTGCAGGCTCAACAAGCTGCCATAATGAAACTCCAAAATCAGAACCACACACCGAGTAGGGCCGAACCCGATCCCTCACTAAAAGTTGTCCACATGGCCGAATCAGTACCGTAGAGGTCAAACGTGAATGAATCGGGGGCTGACCCCGCTATTATGAAAATGATAGAGGAGCTCACGAGACGAATTGAATCTGGGGAAAATAAGATTGAAGCAAATGACAAAAAAGTAGAAACGTATAACTCCCGAGTTGATCAAATTCCGGGGGCACCACCGACTATGAAGGGTTTGGATTCGAAGAAGTTCGTGCAAAAGCCTTTCCCCCCAAGTGCGGCTCCTAAGCCCATTCCAAAGAAATTTCGCATGCTAGAAATTCTCAAGTATAATGGAACTAAACAATGAACATTTCACTTCTTACACATACACAATAAAGGGGAACGATTTAGAGGATGATGAGATCGAGTCCATTCTATTGAAGAAGTTTAGAGAAACTTTATCGAAGGGGGCGATGATATGGTATCATAATTTGCCTCCCAACTCTATTGATTTCTTTGCCATGATCGCAAATTACTTCGTCAAAGCACACGTCGAAGCCATAAAGGTCGAGACTAGGAAGTCGTACCTCTTCAAAGTAAAGCAGAAAGACAACGAGATGCTCAGAGAGTTCGTATCTTGGTTCCAGATGGAATGTATGGACCTACCACCGGTCGTAGATGATTGGGCCATCCAGGCTTTTACTCAAGGGCTGAACATACGAAGTTTGGTGGCCTCACGACAGTTAAAGCAGAGTTTAATTGAATACCCAGCTGTAACCTGCGCCGACGTACACAATAGGTACCAGTCAAAAATCAGGGTCGAAGATGATCAGTTGGGAACTCCTTTAGGATCCGTTTATCCAAATAGGCCCATCGACATAATTCAAATGGATATCGACAGAGAACCACGATCGAACAAAGATCGGTATAAACCATACAGGGGTTATCGGAGAAACAACGATCATGTACGTAATCTCGTTCGAAGTGATCAAAGAAATGACTGAGGACAGAGCTCCCGAGGGCTCATGAGTAAGGGTGGTTTCGATAGAAATGTCGAGCCCACAGAATTACCACGACTATCGAAATACAACTTCAACGTTGATCCATCAGTTATTGTATCGGACATCAGGCGGATCAATGATGAGGAGAGGGGATCTCACAACCCCACAACGACGCACTGGTAATATCTATTCTTATAAATAAAATTCAAGTTAAACCTGTTATGGTTGATCCAGGTAGCTCGGCCAACATCATTCGATCAAGGGTCGTAGAGCAGTTCGTCTTACATGATCAAATTGTGCACGCAACCCGGGTTCTTAACAGTTTCAACATGGCGAGGGAAACCACCAAAGGTGAAATTATCTTGCCAGTGAACGTGGCCGGGACCATCCAAGAAACAAGTTCCATGGGATCGAAGGTGACATGAGGTACAAATCCCTGCTCGGAAGGCCCTGGATCCATAATATGAGGGCAGTACCCTCGACCCTTCATCAAGTTCTGAAGTTCCCGACACCAGAGGGAGTCAAAACGATGTACGGAGAGCAACTTGCCGCCAATGAGATGTTTGCTGTCGACGAAGTGATACCGGTCTCGACACTCTCATCAACAAAGGGATCAGATTTGAAGGGAAAACAAGAGGCTAAATAGAAACCACAGATACCAACCTCGACCCAATTAGAGGAGCAGGGGAATGACGAGGATGATGAGTGTTGGATCCCCCGATCTTTCATAATTCCCGATGACTCCGACGCCACAAAATCAACGTCGAAGATCTGGAACAAGTCATACTGATCGAGTATCTGCCCCAACAAAAGGTATACCTTGGAACGGGGTTAATTCCCGAGCTCAGGAAAAAACTTATTCAATTCCTTTTAGACAACATGAATTGTTTTGCTTGGTCCCATCTAGATATGACAGGGATCCCACCGGACATCACTACCCAACGATTAAGCCTGGACCCGAAGTTCCATCTAGTAAAGCAAAAAAGAAGGCCCCAATCTGAGGTTAAGCATGCATTCATCAAGGACAAGGTAACCAAACTTCTCAAAATAGGGTCCATTCGGGATGTAAAATATCCCGAATGGTTAGCGAACGTAGTGGTAGTCCCTAAGAAGGGAAATAAACTTAGAATGTGCTTAAATTATAAAAACTTGAACAAAGCATGCCCTAAGGATTCTTTTCCTTTGCCGAATATTGATCGTAAGATCGATGCCACGACCGACTAAGGGATTCTCAATTTTCTCGATGCCTACTCCGGGTATAACCAAATATAGATGAACCCGGAGGATCAGGAAAGACTTCATTTATCACTAAATACAACACCTACTGTTATAATGTAATGTTGTTCGGACAAAAAAATACTGGTGCAACTTATCAATGCCTAGTAAATCGAATGTTCGAAGAACAAATAGGAAAACCAATGTATGTTTATATTGATGACATGTTAGTTAAGTCCCTGCAATAAGAGGACCATTTGAAACATTTGCAGGGGGCTTTTGATATATTCAAAAAGTACAATATGAAGCTCAATCCAGAAAAGTGTGCGTTCGGGGTCGGATAGGGCAAGTTCCTTGGCTTCATGGTATCTAATCGGGGGATCGATATCAACTCTGATAAAATCAAAGCTATCGAGGATATCACAATCATAGATAATGTCAAGGCCGTACAAAGGCTAACGGGGCGCAAAGCCGCCTTAGGGCGATTCATTTCGAGGTCCTCAGATAGGAGTCACCGATTCTTCTTACTGCTTAAGAAGAAGAAAAGCTTTGCATGGACTCCGGAATGCCAACAGGCCTTTGAGGAACAAAAACAATACTTATTGAGCCCCCACTGCTTCACACCCCGAAAGCAGACGAGCAACTCTACTTGTACTTGGCAGTCTCAAAAATAGCGGTAAGTGGAGTCCTAGTTCGAGAAGAACAAGGTACGCAATTCCCTGTTTATTATGTTAGTCGGACCTTAGGTGATTCCAAAACCAGATATCCACACTTAGAAAAATTAGCGCTTGCTTTGATAAGCGCCTCTAGGAAATTAAAACCGTATTTCCAACGTCATCCAATATATGTTGTAACCACCTATCCTCTTCGCAATATTTTGAACAAACCCTAACTTTCGAGTCGATTGGCCAAATAGGCCGTTGAGATCAGTGGGTACAATATCGAGTATCGTCCCTGAGCGGCCATCAAGTCTCAAATCTTGGCATACTTCGTGTCTGACTTCATGCCATCCCTCGTACCCGAGGTCGAAAGAGAAATATTATTAAAATCGGGTACATCATCAGGGGTGTGGACCCTCTTCACGGACGACGCTTAGAACGCGAAGGGGTACGAGGTGGGTATCATTCTGAAACCACCCCCATGTAATATTATTAGACAATCTATCAGGACTTCAAAATTAACTAACAATGAGTCCAAGTATGAGGCTATGATTGCAGGTCTCGAGTTGGCTAAAAGTTTGGGAGCAGAGGTCATCGAGGCCAAATGCGATTCCCTCCTCGTGGTAAACCAAGTCAACAGTACTTTCAAACTCCAAGAAGACCGAATGCATAGGTACTTGGATAAGCTCAGGTAACCCTACATCGATTTAAAGAGGAACTTACAACATGTACCTCGAGAACAGAATAGCGAGGACGGACCTCTTGCAAACTTAAGGTCATCGGTCGAAGACGACAAACTCAACTCGGGGACTGTTGTACAACTCATGAGATCGGTGATCAAAAAAGGCCACGCTGAAATAAACTCCACTAGTCTGACCTAGGACCAGAGAAACAAGTACATATAGTACTTGAAGAACGGGAAACTTCCATCAGATCCGAAGAAATCAAGAGCTCTACATACGAAGGCAGCACAATTCACGTTGTTCGAAGATGGAACGCTGTTTAGAAGGATGTTCGATGGACCATTGGCAATATGTTTGGGACTGGGAGATACCGAATACGTCCTACGGGAAATTCATGAGGGCACTTGTGGAAATCATTCCGGTATCGAGTTAATGGTCCAAAAAGTAATCAGAGCAGGTTATTATTGGATCGACATGGAGAAATATTCAATGGAGTTCCTTCAAAAATGCGACAAATGTCAAAGGTACGTGTCAATGATTCACCAGCCCGGAGAGCAGATCCATTCGGTTTTATCCCAATGGCCATTCATGAAATGGGAAATGGACATCGTCGGCCCTCTTCCGTCGTCCCCAGGTAAAGCTCAATTTATCTTATTTATGACTGATTATTTTTCTAAGTGGGTTGAAGCACATGCTTTCGAGAAAGTCAGAGAAATGGAAGTCATAGACTTCATTTGGGACCACATTATATGTTGATTCGGGATGCCTGCCGAGATCGTATGTGATAATGCAAGGAAATTCATTGGCAGCAAAGTAAAAAAATTTCTCGAGGATCATAAGATCAAAATAATTTTATCGACACCTTATCATCCCAAAAGGAACGGACAAGCCGAATCGACCAACAAAACCATTATTCAAAATCTTAAGAAGAGGTTGTTCGACGCCAAAGGAAAGTGGAGAGAGATACTGCCCGAGGTTCTTTGGGCATACCGCATAACATCGAAGTCTAGTACGGGAGCAACACCGTTCCTATTAGTCAATGACGCCGAAGCTCTTATCCTTATCGAGGTTGGAGAGCCTAGCCTGAGGTTCCAATATTCAATAGAGGAATCGAATCACGAGGCCATGAATACAAGCCTAGAATTGTTGGACGAAAGACACGAATCCTCCCTCGTTCGGTTGGCCTCACAAAAGTAGCGGATCGAAAGGTACTATAATCGAAGAGCCAATTTTTGACATTTTAACGTCGGGTACTTACTGCTAAGAAAAGTAACCCTCAACACCCGAAATCCAATGAAGGAAAATTGGGTCCGAACTGGGAAGGACCGTATCAGGTCCTCGAAATCATCGAAAAAAGATCTTACAAGCTTGGCACAATGAACAACGAACGATTACTGATTAATTGGAACATATCGCTCCTGAAATGATACTACTGCTAACGTATGTCCTTCCATTTTTCATTTATGTTTTAACTAACCATTGCAGGTGTTCGATCAGGAATGACGATGGATTCTTCGACACAAAGTCTTTAGGTCTGAAAGCACGCGTTGCACTTTTTTTCCCTTAGACCGGTTTTTTCCGAAATGAGTTTTCCGGTGAGGTATTTAATGAGGAAACCATTGATCGTGCTAACTTAGAACAATTTAAAAGTATCCGAGGCTTGTTTACAATCGACCTTGTATACTGGGGGCATTGCCCTTGAATGTCAACTTTGTTGCAACGAAATTAGTCCGTGACAATGAGGTCTCGATAGGTAAATTTTGTAAGGGATAAAAGGTCTAAACCGTGCCCATATAGGTTGCTCGAGCCATGACACCAAACATGTACGCATGAATAATCATTTATTAAGAGAAGTATTTTTCCTTGACGATATCTCATGCCTTAGAAAACTTTTCTACTTTACAATTTCATACTCTCGATCTACTGTGTAAACAGACTTAAGGGTCAATCATAACTAGGGTTCGAACAACTAACCCCGCGCTCGTGGACTGCCGTCTGAAAAATAGACGAGATTGAATTATTAAAACTTCAAGATCATAAGACCTTAAAGGCAACTCTCGATTTTTATAGGCCACGACCACGCCACTCGGGGACTGACACCTAGGGAAAGTTCGAAGTGAAACGGGAAAATAAGCGCAAGAGGAAAGTCCCGAATTAAAAAGTCTACGACCAAATTAACACGGTTCGGAGATGTCCGAATTTCGTAATAAAACAGGCCTTCGAATTTTTTCATAAACCGGTTAAAAAGGCCACCCTCGGCAAAATCATAAAGGGCTTAGATAATATCAAGCCTTGAAAACTCTAATGAGTACAAAATTGTTCGAACTCTCAAACAATTCCTTATTTCATGCTAATGCATTACAAATTTTACAAATACAAGTGCTGAAAAACTTTTCCAAGCCGAAAAGGAGGAGAAAGCCATAAACATTTCTTTTTAAAGGCCATATCAGCCTAGTACAAAAAACCTAAGGGATAATTTTTGCTTTGAGTTCGAGAGACCATCCTCGATCAAACAAAAACTTAAGGGTTGCCTCACCTCGAGTTCAAACAAGCATTCACTCTATCGTAAAGGCCATGTAGTTCGGTTTCGATCGAATTGCCTAAACCCCCGACCTTAGAATACAATTTCATAAGGCATAAATGAATAAAAAATTTCACAAGACAAAAAGGAAGAGAATTTTATATATATGTCAAAATTTATTTACAAGGGCAGCATGGCCCGATAGGAATTCTATACAAAAATCCAAAAAAAGAAAGATACAAATTCTAAGGGCCTAGCCTTCTCCAGGAGCAACATATTCACCCTTGGGTTCTTCTCCACTGTCGTACCCTCTCATGATCCTGAAATCATCATCATCGGGAGAGGCCAACACTTTGGCTTCAACTTCAAGCTCTTTTGCATTCTCGATCTCGGCAATAAGATCGGAGCCACGAGCGTGGATATCCTCGAGAGTCTCCCTTCGAGACTAGCATTTGGCATGCTCGGCAACCCAATGTGCTCGAACCTGAGCAACTTCAGCAACTTCCTTTACTCGAGCTTGAGCGGCTTCAGCGTAAGATCGATAGACGGCCACAATTGCCTCAGCGTCGGCCTTGGCCGTTTCAGCCTCAGATTTAGCCACTGCAAGTTCTGTGACCAGCTTCTCTCGATCGGAGATTGCTGAACCCAAACGAGACTGGAAATCCTCAATTTTCTTAGCTTGCACCACGTTCTTCTCTTTTATGCTTTGGAGTTGGCTTTCAGCCTAAGATAGTTGAGCTCGATCAGCCTCTTTTTCTGAGGCAAGTCGGTCCATGTTTTTTTCCATGCTATGGTCTCAGCCTTCACCGTATCCATTTACTCACAAAGTTTCCCGATTATATCAAACTTTTGCTGGACCTGTGGGATCGAACAGTTGTCCATCACGCCCAAATCGGTGTCACTAACTTCTAATTTTCTTCTTACTTGCTCGACCATATCGGTTTGTTCTTTTTGAGCCGCAACTAGATCAACTCGAAGGCCCTTTGCTTCCTCTTCTCTTTGCTCACTGAGAAGCTTGATGGCGTATTTTTCCTCAGTAAGTCCTCGGATTTCAGCCTCATATCGGCTCATCTCCCCTCAAGATCGAAAGAAAGTTTCGTGATGAAGCACCGAGGCCTACAAAAATAGAAAAAGAAAGAATTAAACAAGAAGAGAAAAACTCAAGTACTAAAAATGGATGTTGACAAAGGGAGTAGGAGCTTACCCAGTTCAGAGATTGTTGGGCCTCGTTAAAAAGACAAGGCGCTCCCACCTCGTCCTTCAGATCTTGGTCTTCCTCCATATCCAAACTCTGAAGGTAGCTAGCCACCCCTACGGGGGCTACAAGAACTCGTGAATCCTCCGGTATAATGATGATGATCGTTCGTTTGCACCCGGGATCGGCACTAGGGATCAGCACTAGGGGACAAGAACTGGCTGGTTAGTCTGAAATTCGAGGAAGCTTCGCCCGAGCTCTTCTTCGGTATCTCTAAGTCACTCATACCAGCGACATCTTCGACCCCAGCAAAATAACCACGGAAAGGGTCCTCCTCTCCATGGATTCCTTCTGCGTGAGAAGTATTTACAGCCCGAGCCTCCCGAATCATTTCCTCGGAGAATGAAGGAAACGATGTGGAGTCTCCGATTTCTATTGCCCCAATTGGATCTCTTGGGAATTCTCCGTCTCGAGGAGCCTTGAGCCCAGCCTCCACGACTACTTCCGCCGCCTTCTCACCCCGAAGTGAGGCACCTTCGGCTTCAGTCTCCTCGGGGACATCGACTGAATCCCCTTTTGGACCCTATCAGGTTGGGTTAGAATATTTCCTCTTTTTCTTCTTCTTCTTCTTCTTCTTCCTCCTCCCTTAGAAGTTGGGCTGAATCCACAGACATGGGTATAATATTCTTCTTAGGTTTACGAGCCGCTCTCTTTTATTGGCTCTTGCCTCTCGGAGGTCTAGGTCCTCTTGGCTTCGAGATATGGAGTGAGGCTTCTTCATCACCGGACAGGGGCGTCATCGTCGCATCTTTTCCGAGACCCACAAAAAGGAAACTAAGTAAGCTTAGAAGAATGTTTTTAATAATGACCAAATCATTAAAGACATGAATAAGGCTTACCATGATTCTTGGCTTCCCAACGACCCTTTGATAAATCGCGCCATATGAGCTCAACATGTGTTGATTTCGAGACCAGGCTCCTAACCCAGCTCTCGAGATGAGGAACTTCACCCGACATCTAGGCACCAGCTACACCGGGAAAAAACACCGATAAGGGAAGATGATGAAGTAAAAATAACAGATAAAAGCTAAAAACGAAGTCATTTTTATTTTTCATATTCCATCTATCGGGAAATGGCATGCTCTCAGCCGGAATCAAGTCCGTGGTCTTCACTCGAACGAATCGGCACATCCAACCCCGGTCTATGTCCTCGTCTATGCTCGAGATGAGTGTCTTAGTGGCCCGACGTTGGAGTTTTATTAGACCACTTTGATAAAGTCGAGGTCTATACAACCTTATTAGATGATCAAGGGTGAAAGGGAGCCCATCGATTTTGCTCACAAAGAAACGAAGCAGTATAACAATCCTTCAAAAGGATGGGTGAATTTGACCGAGGGTCACTTGATACTTCTTGCAGAAGTCTATGATGTCCGGATCGAGGGGACCCATCGTGAAAGGGTAAGTGTAAACACTCAAGAACTCTTCCACGTGGGTCGTGATCTCTTCTTTTGGGGCCGGTATCACGACCTCTTTGTTTCCCACGTTGTAGTCCCTCTTCACTTTTTCAAGGAAGATTTTGGATATCGAGCATATGTATCTCGATACCGCCTCGCATCGACCAGGTACTGATGATGTCTTCTCGACTTTGAAGTCGAAACTAATAACATACCCCCCGAGAACAAACTCCTCAGGGCGTGGCTCCGCCGTTGTTTTCTCGCCGACTGGAAGAGACGAGGAGGCGGTTTCTTACTGCGGAACAATTTTTAACGTCCTAGCCATTTAATTTTTGAGGGAAAAGAAGAATTGAGATTGTGATATTTGGTGTTTTAGAAGGAATAAACAATGGAACTCAAAGACCTGAAGATAAGAAGCTTGAATAATGCAAAGAACGTTGAAGATTAGAGTAAAAGAGATTGAAAGTAAAGTTTGAAAGAATAGAAAAGGGACCTATTTATTGGTTTCACTGTAACAGTTTAGAGCCGGTAGTGGCCGACCGTCAACTGGCGCACATTAAATGCCTAGGGAACTTTACCGACGGGATATTTCGGTCACCTCTGTCGCTTACGTCACGGTGCTGATGTCATGACAAATCAGGGTGAAGTTCGGAGACTCAATTCGTTTCTTGTCATTACACTCCAAAAAACGAGAGGACTATCTGTATAAGGTCAAAACCTGGCTCACTCGATTTTGTTTGATTAATCGAGACCAGGATGGTAGACCGAGGATCGGTCCCGTGTTATATCAGACCGAGACATGAAGGTGCGGTACCAAGCTTGGGATTCGAAGTACCAATCGAGACCGAGACCAGCCAAGATCGAGACCAAACGAGATAGACATCGAGCGAGACCTAAGAAAGCATGCTAACAGAAAGCCGAGATATCCGTAACCGAGCAAGAATCGTTGTGGAAATATCGGCACAAATCAAATCAAGAACGATTATTTAGCCAATCATGAGATTTCCTTCTGTATTTAGAATTATATAATAAGTAGAATTCCTCTACTATATAAAGGGGAAAGGGAGGAGGGGGGGGAGGGGTTCTAATCATTTGTAATAATCTAATTCTCGCGTAACAAAGCAATACAATACAATACATTTTTCTCTCTTAAAGCTCTCTTATTCTTTTGTCCAGTTCATATTTCTAATTATACACTCAGTAGGTTCGAGGGCGATCTAGCTCGAGGGCCAAGTTGCACTTTATACTGATTTGCTTTATTTTATAGTCACTTACTAACATTTATTATCATTATTATCAATTGATATCAAGTGAAATTACGTATTCTTAAAACCACTTATAAATTTAATTATTATCCGATTTTAAGAGTAAACAAAAGGTTTATTTTCATCAAAAGGATAAGTCTCTTATTCATAATACATTAGCAAAGTAAAAGAGCCACGAGTTTCACGTACAAGCCATGTGGTGAATTGTTCATCCAAGAAAACCTCATGTACAAAAGTCTTTGAGAAACTAGCTAGAAGCTATTTTTATTCATTCTAATAAAACAAGAACGAACTACATCTGCGTTGTAGACCCCAAAAGAAAAAAGGACTATAACGATGTGATGACATGACAAACTTATTAAATGACAAGAAATTTCGCTTAAAGCAATGAGAATTATAAGTGTATTGCAATTGTCAATTTTTTGACATATTTCGTGAGTTCCTATGATTGTTTTTCCCTTTAGAACTTTGAAATCTACGTTGTCCTCGTTAGTGTCGATACCTATTTTTTGCATGCTTTTCATACTAGTATTTGGATGATTTTAATTGCTTGTGCATTTTTATTTGCATTCCTTCAGTAAAAATACCAAAAATATTTTTTACCTTTTGTTTTTGTATCTTTAAATTATATAAACCAAAAAGATTTTTTCTTTTACTTGTATGCTTTGCTTTAGGACTAAATAAAATAATTAGGGGGTTAAGAGTTTGGGCTATTGTATTTTTAATTAAAATTGAGCCAGATTGGCCCAAAACTTGAGCCCAATTCGGCCAGCCTGGTCCAATAAATGGCCTGNCTCCAAAACACGTAGTTTCATGATTAAACTACGTCGTTTCATCAAGTGAAACCAAGACTCAATCCCTCCCATCCATTCCCACTTGATCCAACGGCTCAAGATCAATCTCCTACCCAGGTATTTAAACCCCTAACCCCCGAAAATCGCCCCCCTATTTCCCTGATCTCCTTTCTTCTTCTTCTTCTTCTTCTTCTTCTTCTTCTTCTTCTTCTTCTTCTTCTTCTTCTTCTTCTTCTTCTTCTTCTTCTTGTCTTCTAAATCCTCTCCTCCCATCTTCAAGACCTAGCCTCCGCCACCCTGCCCCACCGCGCGCCACTGCTCCAAACACCACCAGAATTTCACCCCTCGCTCATCTCAACCTCCTCTCCATGAATCCGAACCCCAAATCCCCATAACCCCTCTCAATCTCCGTAAATCTAAGCCCTAACCGAAACCCTAGCCGCCGCTCACCAGTCCAAACTCCAAAAACTTTACACCAACGGCCTCCTCCCACTCTCCTTTTCTCCATTCCAAGCCTCAAAACATTCAAACCCCCCCAAAAAACAACACCACCAACACTGCCGCCACTCCGCCGCCTCCTCACTGCCGCCGCCAACCTTCCGTCCAGCATAGACATGAACCCTTAGTCTCTCTTTCTCTCTGAAAAAGTGCCGGACTCATCTTGTTAGCCAGAGATTGTATTATTCGGCGTTTGTCGTCAAGAAAGAGAGGCGTGGAGGTCGATTCGCCATTGAGTTGTTTGTACTACTATTTTGAAGCCCGGGCGTTCAGGTAAAATCCTAATCCCTTGTTCATCCGTTTTAGTTTAATTTTTGTTGACTTATTTTCAGATTTTTAGTTTAGTTTAAGTTCTTTTTGATTAATTAGTGATTAGTCGTCTTATGTTGATTTTTAAAAAAAAAATTATGTTGTTCGTTTATTTGTATTGTTTATTCGTATTGTTTGTTTATTCGTGTTGAAATTCTGTGATTAGTCGTATTATGTTTGGTTGTTGGTTTTATAACTTATGTTCTTTCCCTATTTGTGTTTAGGTTCAGTTTACTTCGAGTTTGCAATTAATTGTTAATCCGTGATTGTTAGTTCGTGTTAGCCTCATTGAAAATCATCGATGATTAGTCGTTATTGCATACCTTTCGAATCACATATTAGTTAGCTGTTTGCTCAGTCATTGCATTTTGTTTAGTAAATCAGTTTTGTTAATTGAACAAAAATCTGGTTTTGGACAGATTTTTGGTCAAAAATCTATCATTTTGGACAGATTTTTGGCCAAACAAATCTGTCCCAAAGGTCCTTGTTCTCCTATATAAAGAGGAGGTCTTTTTCCACACAAGAGATCTAGAACATCTTCACACACTCCATAACACTTACACACATCTTGGACTCTAAGAAAGGCACATCTTTTGCACATATTGTGAAAAACATCTTCTCACACATTGGAGGGAGTAAAATATCACTGCTGAATTTTTCTGGTTCACGTTGGTTTAAATTGTTGTTGGTCTTGCTGTTGCACTGCTGCTGTTGCTATTTCGTTTGCTGAAATTTTGTCCCTCCATTGCTAATATTTTCTTTCTGTGGATCAGGTAATTCTCTCAACTATATTTCTCCACTGTTGTACTACTTTTGGTTCAAGAGTGAATGGAAAGGAAGTGTTTTGAATCCCTTTAGAGTGTATACCTTAAAAGCATTATGTTTGTGTATAATCTGGTTCCCTTTTAAGTATCAAGCATTATGTTTTGTGTATAATCTTGTTCCCTCTTAAGTATCAAACATGTACAAGAGT
>ML362582.1:270-32809 GCA_005239505.1 Nicotiana paniculata
TAACGCCTGGATAACGCCAGGCTAGGGCTGGCGTTTGGACTCCAAAGCCTGGCTAACGTCAAGCTAGGGCTGGAGTTTGGACCCTAACGCCTGGCTAACGCCAGGCATGGCCAGGCGTTTGGGCTCTGGCGCCCAGCTATAGCCCAGTGCACTCCTCCTCGCCTCTTGAGCGTATTTTCGATGTATTTGCATCCATTTAGCTCGATTTCCATCTCCAATTCACCTACACATGAAATAGACTCTATTATGCATATAAAAAGTGTATTTTTATCATTAACGCACATAAAATGTAGGGCATATAACATGTTAAACCATGAATTCTAGCCTCGCATCAAACATTATTGAACTATCTAACCTTGAAGACTTTAGATTTGTGTAGACTTGAAGATATAAAACTCCATTTGAAACTTTCATCCATGCATGTAAGACAATACCTATTTAAAATATAGTGTTATGATAATGCACCTCTTCAGATTTTTAAAGTTTTGTCTCAAATAAACAAGCATTACCCATATGCAATCTAATTATACAGTCCCCGTATTCTACCGAGCCCTCAGGCTTCTCAGTCCATGGTCACTGCACCAATTGCCACCCCACCTGCAAAACCAACTAAAGGTTGAGGTCGATAAGGTAGAGGTCACCCTAGAGGGGGAGGCCAGGCCAGATATAATGCTCTTCCTACTAGAATGGAGGCAGTTGCATCCGACTCAATCATCACAAGTATTGTTCCAGTCTGTCATAGAGATGCATCAGTCTTATTTGATCCGGGATCCTCTTATTCATATGTGTCATCTTATTTTGCTCCATATTTGGGCGTATCCCTTGATTTTTTGAGTTCTCATGTCTATGTGTTCTATTGTTGTTGATCGTGTGTATCAGTCGTGCTTATTTATTCTCCTAGGATTTAGAGAGTCATGTTGTAACGATCCGACTGGTCGTTTTGAGAATTTAAGCTCCGTTCGGTGGCATAAGGTCTTGAACAGCTTCACTTTGGGTATACCGAACTGCGTCTATGGTTGGATTCGGTTACCGGATAATTCGAAGTCGAATTGGGAGGCAATTTCAATTTTGGAAGCTTAAGTGATAGAAGTTGACCGGAGGTTTGAATTTTGTGTAAACGGCCTCGGAATGAGTTTTCGGTGATGTCAACAGCTTCGTATGATAATTTTGGACTTAGGCGCGCGTCCGAAATTGGTTTTAGAGGTCCATAGAGTAATTTGAGGTAATTTGGGGAAAGTTAGAATTTCGACGATTTCGGCCGATAGGTGAATTTTTTATATCAGGCTCGGAATGGGATTTCGAGAATGACTGTAGGTCCGTTGTGTTATTTGTGACTTGTCTACAAAATTTGGCTTCATTACGGGTTGAATTGATAGGTTTCGGCACGAGTTTTGATATTTGAAGATTTGAGAATTCATAAGTTTGATTTTTGGTTTGATTTGTCGTTTTGGTGTTGTCTTATGTGATTTGAAACCTCGAGCGAGTCCATGTTAGGTTATATGACTTGTTTGTGTGATTTAGACGGGGTCACGGGGGCCTCGGGTGTATTTCGGATGAGCTTCAGACATTTTTCCCTATTTTTGGTCTGCTGTATGTTTTCTTATGTTTCCTTCTATGCGATCGCATAGGCATAGATGAGATTGCATAGTGTTCTGTGAGCCGCCCAGCTTTTCCTTCTATGCGATCGCATAGCTTCAGACGCGATCGCGTATGTCCACTTTCTCCTTCTTCGTGATCGCACTCCAGGTGTCGCGTTCGCGATGCACAACTGGGCAGTAGCCATTTTTCCATTTCTATGTGATCGCATTACCTTACCCGCGATCACATAGTAAAAATTGACCAGTGGACTTTTTCCTTCTATGCGATCGCATCTTCTTGTCCGCGATCGTATTGAACAAAATACCTGGGCAGACAGTTTATATCTTCAAAATCGAAGGTTTCACCATTTTATCACATTTTGACCTGTAGAGCTCGGTTCTTGGTGATTTTTGATGGTTTTTTCACGAAATTCGATTGGGTAAGTGTTATTCAACTAGAATTAAGTATATTCCATGAATTAGTCCTTGTTTTTATTATTTAATTTGTGTTTTGAGTTGAGAAAAATGTGGGTTTTGGAAGAAAATTTCTAAATTGAAAATTCATGATTTGAGTGACCAAATGATATCGGAATTTGGTAAATTTTATATGGTTGAACTCGTATTGGAATGGGTAATCGGATTTTGTAAAATTTGTCGGGTTCCGAGGTGCGGTCCTGGGTGTCGACTTTTGGCTCGATTGTTATATTTTTGTAAAGACTGAAACTTTATTATTCGGAATGGTTCCTTATACGCTTTATGTGTATTTTGAAGTTGTTTTAGTGGATTTTGAACCACTCGGAGGTCTTTTCGCCCGAGAAGTCCATTTTAGAGTACCAGGTTGTCGTCTTTGAGTTAAGTATCTTGCCTAACCTTGTGTAGGGGAACTACCCCTTAGGATTGAGTCTTCTATGTTGATTATAGCCCGTGAACGCGAGGTGACGAGTGCGTACTCAGACTTATTTGCAAATAGGTTGTCCTTTTAGGATTCTTAGGTCCATATATTCCCTGTGTATGAAGTTGTATTTGTTATATCTGAGTTTCAATTGCTAGTTCATCTCTTTCTACTTAAATTAGAAGTTACTTGCTTAGTTTCCCTTTGTTGCTTATTTGATCTTAATTGACTTAACTGAAGACTTTACCTTTTCTACCGTCGTGCTATATCTTCCTTCATAAACTGCCTATTTGACTAGAGTTAGCATAATCTCACCCTATCATGGTTTAGTAGTAATTGGAGTATTATATGTTGGTGTCAAGCATGCCCGTGTGTCATATATTGTGATTGATATGATTTTTTAGTAAGCACTACTTAGGCTTAACTTGATGATTATACATGTTGATGATTCTCTTGGAATTTCCTATTGCGGAGCATTGATCCAAGTTGAGATTTATTTCGTGAAGCTAATTAATTAAGCAAGATTGGTTATAGTTGTTTCCCTTGCCGGGATGATATTGTTTCTATTATTGACTCCCTTGCCGGGACAGTATGGTTTCCATTATTGTTCATGTTATTGATGATATTATTTCCATTGTTGACTCCCTTTTCGGGACAGTATGGTTTCCATTATTGTTCATGTTGCTGATGATATTGTTTCCATTGTTGACTCCCTTGCCGGGACAGTATGGTTTCCATTATTGTTCATGTTGCTGATGATATTGTTTCCATTGTTGACTCCCTTGTCGGGACAATATGGTTTCTATTATTGTTCATGATGTTGATTCCCTTGTTAGAATGCTATCATTTCATTTGTTTGGGTGAGAAAGAGTTTAAAGCACGAAGGGTGATGTCGTGCTATTGTTTATATTCATTATCATGCGAGGAAAGAGTGTAAATAACGAAGGTTTATGCCGTGCCATATTATTGAAATTAAAAGCACGAAAGGTGATGTCGTGCCATATTATTGAGAGTAAAAGCACGAAGGTTGATGTCGTGCCATGTTATTGAAATTAAAAGCACGAAGGTTGATGTCGTGCCATATTATTCAGAGTAAAAGCACGTAGGGTGATGCCGTGCATGATATTGTGATTGAGTGCTAATGCATGAAGGGTGATGTCGTGCCATATTATTGTGAGTTCATGGCACGAAGGGTGTTTCCGTGCAGGTGAGGACGAGGGACATGCATTATGATGTGATATCTGTTTCCCCGTGTATACATTGTGCCTTTACTTCGAAATGTTATTGGTGTACTTACATATTTCGTGTGACTTATTGTTATTGTCCTGTACTTGACTTTTATCTCAATTGTTGTTGCACTGTCCATGTCTTTTACATACTTACATATGTTGTGCACTTGTTCTATCGAAAATTAAGTTCGAAATACATTTATTGGGAAAGTATATTTTAAAAATGATTATCTTGAAGAAATTATATCTAAAGACTTTCCTTCTGTAAAGTATATATACGTATTCGGAGGAGGTACCTTTCAAAAGAAGTTTCCTATTTTGAAAAGAATATATTTAAGGTCTTTAATATAAACTGGTGGTTGAAAGGTTATATTCGAAGGTTTGATTAAATTGTTGGAGTTGTTGGCTAAGGTCAGAGGTGGAAGTTATCGTAGTGCTGAGTTATTACTTGTTTTTAATGTATTGTGGGTTTCGGTTTTTGGATGTGTTCCCGTCCATTTTTCTTTGTAATATTATGATATTCCGTCGATTTATTATTGTTTTTTTTCTCCCGCATTACATTATTTTGTAGTTAATTATATTGTGTAATCCTTGTACAGATGTCATATACCGTCATTTTCTATATTTATTCCTATTTATTTTATTAGACCAGTGGGTGTCTTGACTAGTCATCATCACTACTTCACCGAGATTAGCCTTGATACTTACTGGGAACCGCTGTGGTGAGCTCATACTACACTTCTGCACATATTTGTGCAGAATTCCAGGTCTTTCATAGCCGACCGATTGATAGTTAGAAGCGCGGTTGCTGTTGTGGAGAGTCAAGGTAAAACCGCTTCAGCGTTCGCGGGTTTCGGAGTCACCGTCTTATGTTGCTTATACGCTGTTGTATTTGTTCCAGAACAATGGTACTTAGGAATTATAGTGGAAATTCTGTAAAACTTATGACTTGTACTTATCGGGTTTTGGGAAGATGTGTAAGGTGTAGAGATTTATTCCAGAAAAACACTTAAATGATTCTTGTATTGTGATTGATGTTTATTAATGATAGGCTTACCTAGTCCTTAAGACTAGGTTCCGTCATGATACCCAACAAAGGGGAAATTGGGTCGTGACAAGTTGGTATCACAGCTCTAGGTTCATAGGTGCTACGAGTCATAAGCGAGTTTGGTAGAGTCCTGCGGATCGGTACGGAGACGTCTGTACTTATCTTCGAGAGGCTACGAGACTATTAGGACAATTTCACTTCCTTCATTCCTATCGTGCGACTTCATTGATCTTGAAGTTTGACATTACCGTTCCATTCTCTCACTGATGGTGAGGACACGAGATACAACTCCTAATAATATTACCCCGAGACGTATGTCGCTAGAGGCAGAGGCAGAGATCGACGAGGAGCACGTGTCGTGGTTGGAACATCTACCAGAGCAGCCGTAGAGGAACCGCCAGTAGTCGCAATCGGAGAATCAGATTGATTCCAGGTGTACGAGCTACTTCACAAATCAGGGGAGGAGTTCAGACTCCCACCATCTACACTCCAGAGCAGTGAGATCATGATTGGTCAGGTTCCAGATGTCATGGCAACCCAACATATGGTTTCAGTTCAGCCGTGGTTAGGGCAGCAGCATCAGAGGAAGAACAACTTAAACTTGAGAGGTACACAGAGTACCACCCTCCTATCTTCCAGTGGATGGGTGACAGATGATGCCCAGGATTTCTTGGAGGAGTGTCACTGCATTCTTTTTACTATATGTATTATGGAGACAAGCGAGGTTGTTTTTGTCACGTCTCAGCTTAGGGGAGTGGTTTGTCAGCGGTGGCGGGCATATGAGTTGGGGTAGCCCAGCCGAGTCAGCTTCACTTTCATGGATTCAGGTTTCAGAGATGTTTTGAGGGAGTTTGCACCCCAGTCCCTCTAAGATGCATGGCGCGCGGAGTTTGAGCATTGCGTCAGGGCACTATGTCAGAGTTGGAGCACTATGTCGGATTCGGTGAGTTGGCCAGATATGCACCTCACTTGGTTGTTTCAGTTGGGAAGCGAGTTCGTAGATTCATTAAGGGACTCAGGCATGATATTCGGTCTAGCAGGACTCGAGAGTTAGAGTCGGATGCCTTATTCAGCAGGTAGTAAGGGTAGCTCGACAGTTAGAGAGCATGTGGGACCGGGAGCGAGAGGACAGACGAGATCAGGAGAGAGAGTTCAGGGAGGCAAGGAGGCCTCTTAGATCGGAGAAATCTACTGGTCCTTATTATGGAGGCAAGGTACGACACGGTAGAGGTTTTGTGGGTCAGCGGGTTCAGTTTCATTACCAGTTTCGCATGGGGTTTCAGGTACTCATCGGTCTCAGAGTACTCATATTGCACAGTTTCCACAGCCACGTCGACAGAGTGGTTATTTTGGGTATGGAGATACCAGTCACAGGGTGAGAGGTTATTCCAGGATCCAGGCAGGTGTGTCACAACAGGGGTATTCAGGTGAGTAGAGGGCGCCCAAGAGAGGGAGGCCCGACCCATTGATGTGTTTCATATAGTAGGCTGAAGGCCGTTGTGCTAGATATTATCATACAGGTATATCTTGATGTGTTACAAAGGGGCACCATTTGTATTTCATTATAGTTCTGCTGGTCGGGACGAGTTTCCCTTATTTGTTGCTTTAATGATAAGAGAGTTTCATGCTTTGCACTCTATTTTTCATGCTTACTCTTGTTGGGAGATTCTATGAGTGGTAACCCATGTTTATCGTTGTTTTATTCATCATTTAGACTGGTGATACTAGAAGTCAGTCCTTGTTGTTCATCATGGTAGGCGTAATGTGATTTTTCCTAAGTGTTCTATTTACGAGCCGTGATTTGATACTCCATCGAGATGTGAGTTCAGTGAGCATTATGATTTTATCAGCCGAGATGAGTTAGTGGGAAATTTCAATTGGTATGATATATTTTCGGTATGCGATTTAGAGCTTAGGGCAAGGTCCTCATGATATTTGTTATTCGATATGTTTGGACCGGGCTGAGTACCGCGATAGAAATTTTATCAGGATGGGATCCTTGTGATTTTTTCATATGCTTTGCTTCTTCCTTGTTATATTGCTTTTGTAAGTCAGTACTGATAGAGAGTTGTGCTTATGAGCTTGTTTGATAGTTCCTTTATATGTTTCTATTTTCATATTCAGTCATTTCGTTATGTGCTTCTTTAGTTTAGCTTGCGGGATGTGTGCCCGGTGGTGTTAGTTGTGGCTCGGTGATTCGGGTGTCTAATAATGAGGTCTTTGTGTTTATTGCATCATTATCAGTATTATGGGGCATGGAAACAGAGTTCTTTCAGATGTGAGGCTAATTGCCAATGCTGAGTTGATTTCGGGCAGCTATTATGATCAGAAGTGTTATTTTTAGCCCATATGTGATGTTCTGTATTGTGTGGTCGTACCTTATGGGTATAGTCATGAGTTAATGCAGCTGGTTGAGGCTAATGTCGGATATGGATTTAGAATCAGGTCTTTTGGAAATGAGTAGAAGGTGAGAAATTGAGGTATGAGGTTTATCGGTGGTGATAGGAAGGCTAAATTGCAGTTGTGCTGGCACCATCAGGCTTATGTAGAAAGGGGTGACGTCGGATCACCTGCAGGTGTGTGTTGGAAGTGTGCAATCAGTGATCGGATGAGTTCGAGGTGAATCTTGGCACGTTCAAGGACGAACGTTATTTTTAAGAGGGGAAGGATGTAACGACCCGACCGGTCGTTTTGAGAATTTAAGCTATGTTCGGTGGCATAAGGTCTTGAACAACTTCACATTGGGTATACCGACCTGCGTGCATGGTTGGATTCAGTTACCGGATAATCCGGAGTCGAATTGGGAGGCAAATTTCAATTTTGGAAGCTTAAGTGATAGAAGTTGACCGGAGGTTTGACTTTTGTTTAAACGGCCTCAGAATGAGTTTTGGGTGATGTCAATAGCTTCGTATGATGATTTTGAACATAGGCGCGTGTCCGGAATTGGTTTTGGAGGTCCTTAGAGTAATTTGAGGTAATTTGGCGAAAGTTAGACTTTCGGCGAATTTGGTCGATAGGTGAAATTTTGATATCGGGCTCGGAATGGAATTCTGAGAATGACTATAGGTTGGTTTGATTCGTCGTTTTGGTGTTGTCTTATGTGATTTGAAACCTCGAGCGAGTCCATGTTAGGTTATATGACTTGTTTGTGTGATTTAGAAGGGGTCACAAGGGCCTCGGGTGTATTTCGGATGAGCTTCAGACATTTTCCCTATTTTTGGTCTGCTGTATGTTTTCTTATGTTTCCTTCTATGCGATCGCATAGGCATAGATGCGATTGCATAGTGTTCTGTGAGCCGCCCAACTTTTCCTTCTATGCGATCGCATAGCTTCAGACGTGATCGTGTATGTCCACTTTCTCCTTCTTCGCGATCGCGCTCCTAGTGTCACGTTCGCGATGCACAACTGGGCAGTAGCCATTTTTCCATTTCTATGCAATTGCATTACCTTACCCGCGATCGCGTAGTACAAATTGACCAGTGACCTTGTTCCTTCTATGTGATCGCATCTTCTCGTCCGCGATCGCATTGAACAAAATACCTGGGCAGACAGTTTATATCTTCAAAATCGAAGGTTTCACCATTTTATCATATTTTGACTTCTAGAGCTCGGTTTTTGGCGATTTTTGATGGGTTTTTCACGAAATTCGATTGGGTAAGTGTTCTTCAACTAGAATTAAATATATTCCATGAATTAGTACTTGTTATTATCATTTAATTTGTGTTTTGAGTTGAGGCAAACGTGGGTTTTGAAAAAAAAATCTAAATTGAAAATTCATGATTTGAGGGACCAAATGATATCGGAATTTGGTAAATTTTGTATGGTTGAACTCGTATTGGAATGGGTAATCAGAAATTGATAAAATTTGTCAGGTTCCGAGGTGCGGGCCCGAGGGTCGACTTTTGGGTCGATTTTTATATTTTTGTAAAGACTGAAACTTTATTATTCGGAATGGTTCCTTATACATTTTATGTGTATTTTGAAGTTGTTTTAGTTGATTTTGAGCCGTCCAGAGCTCTTTTCGCCCGAGAAGTCCATTTTAGAGTACCGAGTTGTCGTCTTTGAGGTAAGTATCTAGCCTAACCTTGTGTGGTGGAACTACCCCTTAGGATTGAGTCTTCAATGTTGATTGTAGCCCGTGTACGCGAGGCGACGAGTGCGTACTCAGACTTATTTGCAAATAGGTTGGCCTTTTACGATTCTTAGGTCCTTATATTCCCTGTGTATGAAGTTGTATTTGTTATATTTGAGTTCCGATTGCTAGTTCATCTCTTTCTACTTAAATTAGAAGTTACTTGCTTAGTTTCCTTTTGTTGCTTATTTGATCTTAATTGACTTAACTGAAGACTTTACCTTTTATACCGTCGTGATATATCTTCCTTCATAAACTTCCTATTTGACTAGAATTATCATAACCTCGCCCTATAATTGTTTAATAGTAATTGGAGTATTATATGTTGGTGTCAAGCATGCCCGTGTGTCGTATATTGTGATTGATATGATCTTTCATTAAGCACTACTTAGGCTTAACTTGATGATTATACATGTTGATGATTCTCTTGGCATTTCCTATTGTGGAGCATTGATTCAAGTTGGGATTTATTTCGTGAAGCTAATTAATTAAGCAAGATTGGTTATAGTTGTTTCCCTTGCCGGGATGATATTGTTTCCATTAGTTACTCCGTTGCCGGGATAGTATGGTTTCCATTATTGTTCATGTTGCTGATGATATTATTTTCATTGTTGACTCCCTTGCCGGGACAGTATGGTTTCCATTATTGTTCATATTGCTGATGATATTGTTTCTATTGTTGACTCCCTTGCCGAGACGGTATGGTTTCCATTATTGTTCATGTTGCTGATGATATTGTTTCCTTTGTTGACTCCCTTGCCGGGACAGTATGATTTTTATTATTTTTTTTGGTGAGAAAGAGTGTAAAGCACGAAAGATGATGACGTGCCATTGTTTATATTCATTATCATGTGAGGAAAGAGTGTAAAGCACGAAGGTTGACTTAGTGCCATATTATTGAAATTAAAAGCACGAAGGATGATGTCATGCCATATTATTGAGAGTAAAAGCATGAAGGTTGATATGGTGCCATGTTATTGAAATTAAAAGCACGAAGGTTGATGTCGTACCATATTATTGAGAGTAAAAGCACGAAGGGTGATGTCGTGCATGATACTATGATTGAGTGCTAATGCACGAAGTGTCACGACCCAAAATCCTAACCCAGGTCGTGATGCCCAACACCGGGGTCAGGCAAGCCAATAGTTTGGTTACTAGTGCAATTTCCTTAATTGATAAAAACATCCCCTCACTTACGAAATTTTAAAGCTTAAGAATGTTTAAGTGGAAATGGATAAATTAGCCAACTTAAGTAAAGGTAGACATAAGGATCATGAACCAATATATATACATTCCCAAAAAAAATATAAAGTCTACTATGTGCCAGGAATAGTGTCACAAGTCTACAGACGAACTAGTAGAATATACAAAAGATGAAATAAACGGTTCTACTGTCTGAAGGAAGTAGACAGAAATAGACAAAAGATAAATCCATAGTGCTGCCGAGAATCTCCAAGGAAAGCAGCTCACAGTGGAGTCAAGTCCAGAATATACTCCCAGGTTCAAGATCCGGTCGGATAACCAGATGCACCAGCCTCAGAACATGTACAATTAAGTACAGAAGCGTACCAAGAGTACATAAACAGATATGTACCCAGTGAGTATCCCGCCTAACCTCGAAGAAGTAGTGACGAGGGGTCGAGGTGATACTTACTAGGGTCTAACAATGTGAAATGAATACAGGCTAATCAGTAAAAGCAGTAATTAACAATAATAAGGAAATGAGCATCAAATAACAATCTCTAGTACCCTCACGCCATCCCTTTCCATGGAATACAAGCTAATTAACCTTCTTTATTTCATGAAATCAACAGTTACAATTACAGGGCTTCTCATAAATACCAAACATATAACAGGCTATGAACGTACGGTCATTACGACATGAAAAGTAAATGTGCACTGCCGAGGGTCGAAAGGCCCGAACGATAGATGCATCTACCTGCCCCGCTCGCGAATCGAACATGCGACACGGTTAATATAATACTAAGACTACCCTGCTCGTGAATCATTCATGAAACTCGGGTTAATATAATACTAGGGCTCTCCCGCTCGCGAATCATTCATGCGACTCGGGTTCCTGTATAAATACATGATTAGCAGGAGATTCCAGATAATTTAGCAGGGAACATACTGACAGGATGAGAATTTAATAATGTCAACTTCAAAGCATAACTTCTTAGGCCTTCACATGTGAGATTCGAGGATATTAGACTATTGAGACCATATGCAAGATCACAGATACAACACATAAAGCATGCTTGTGAGTCCTAAACTACCCGACAAGGCATAATAGTCTCTACGCACGGACTCTCGTCACTTCGTGCGTGCGCAACCCCTGCAAATAAGGACAACAACCATTTATAATCACCTATGGGGACAATTACCTCTTACAAGGTTAGAAAGAAGACTCAGCTCGCGTTGAACCTACTCCCAAGGTCAAGAATGCGCCTGAACTCCGAACTTATCACCCAAGGACTCGAAACTAATCAATCGTTTAAATTATACTCAAAGCATGGAATTCTTCTATTATTTAGTCAAATTCATCATTCTTGAGGAAATCCAAAAATCCAACCCCGGGCTCGCATGCTCGGATTTCAAAACTTCTCGAAGGAAACAGTCACCCATAACCTAAGGATCATTAATATACGATTTTTGTATGATTTCATAGCCAATTCACGGGTAATTATCTAAATTCTCGAAAGCCCTAGGTTACTACCCAATTCCTTAATTTTTCACTAATTAGGTAGTTAAATTCAACTAGGAATTCATGCATTAACTAACTTTAGGGTAGAATTTACTTACCTCTCAGTGGCTGGGTTGTGGGGCTCTTTTCCAAGCTCTCAAAATCGTCTATGGTGGAAGAAAATGGAGTGAAAATGGGGTAATCCCGCACTTAAAAACCTTACTGCTTACAGGGGTTTCCGCTCCTGCAACTCGACGACCGAAACTGCGGTCTCTCACCTGCGAGCAATAGCTCGCACCTGCATAAAATGGGACAAAGGCCTGGGCTCGCACCTGCGGGCTGGAGTCCGCACCTGCGAGAAGGAGCCCGCACCTACGAGAACTGGGCAAACCACCTGGGGGTCACACCTGCGAGTCCTGGACCGCAGGAGCAGTCTCGCACCTGCGACTGGGCAACCGCACCTGCGGTCACACCAGATCAGGTGCACCAGCAACTGCTTCAGCTGGTTTTTGGCCTCATTTGGTGCCCGAGAGGCACCTGGGCCCACCTGAGCCCCCGTCCAAATATACCAACAAGTCCCAAATCATAATCAGACTCGCTTGAGCCTTCGGAACACCCGCAACAACGCTAAAACTCAAAATCACACCTCAAAACCCCTAGAACCAAACTTAGGAACTTTAAGTTTTCTTGAATTCGCTAACAATGCGCCGAACCGACCTATACTACTCGGAATGACACCAAATTTTGAAGGCAAGTCATAAATGACATAACGGATCTATTCCCCGTTCGAAATTCCATGCGGACCTCGATAACAGAAAAATACGTCCCAAACCACAATATGAACATAAGGAACTCGTATTTCAATATTGGGGGCCGAAACGCTCCCGGGTCATCCGAAACCCATTCCGAACATACGCCCAAGTCAGAAATCATCATATGAAGCTACCTAAATCGTCGAAACTCGATTTCGAGGTCGTTTACTAAAAATGTTGACCGAAGTCAAACTTGGCTTTAAAGGCCAACCTGAAGGAAGCAAGTGTTCCGATATCGCTCTAAACACTTCCGAAACTCGGACCACCCGCCCCTGCAAGTCATAAATCACAATAAGATGCTATGGGAAGTTTCATTTAGGGGAACCGAGTCCGATAACACAAAACGACCGGTCGGGTCGTTAAATTCTCCACCTCTTAAACAAACTTTCGTCCTCGAACGGGTTTAGAATCATACCTGAAGTGCTGAATAAGTGTGGATATCTGCTCCGCATGTCCTCCTCGGGCTCCCAGGTCGCTTCCTCGACTGGTTGGCTCCTCCACTGGACCTTCAATGCAGAAACTCTCTTGGACCTTAACTGGCGATCCTGTCTATCAATAATAGCAATTGGCTCCTCCTCGTAGCCCAAACTCTCATCTAACTGAGTAGTGATGAAATCAACCACGTGAGAGAAGTCGGCATGGTACCTCCGGAGCATTGATGCATGAAATACCGGATGAACTTCCGATAAACTGGGAGGTAAGGCTAGCTCATAAGCAACCTCTCTAACTCGCTTCAACACCTCGAAAGGACCTACAAACCCCGGGCTTAGCTTGCCCTTCTTCCCAAACCTCATAATACCCTTCATCGGCGAGACCTTCAATAGAACCTTGTCTCCCTCCATAAATGATACATCACGTGCCCTCTGATCCGCGTAACTCTTTTTTCTGGACTGTGCTGTGTTGAGCCTCTCCTGAATCAACTTCACCCTCTCCAAAGAATCCCTCACCAAGTCGGTGCCATATAACTTAGCCTCGCCAGGCTCAAACCACCCGAAAGGGGAACGACATCGCCGACCATAAATGGAGCCATCTCGATGCTAGAATGATAACTATTATTGTAAGCAAACTCGGCCAAAGGCAAGAACTGGTCCCACTGACCTCCGAAGTCAATCACGCATGCCCTGAGCATGTCCTCCAATATCTGAACTGTACGCTCCGACTGGCTACCAGTCTGAGGGTGAAAAGTTTAGCTGAGGTCTATCTGGGTGCCTAACCCACTATGCAATGCTCTCCAGAAGTGAGAGGTGAACTGAGGACCTCGATCTGATATAATGGACACCGGCACACCGTGCAACCGGAATATCTCCCGAATGTAGATCTGGGCTAACCTCTCAGAAGTATATGTAGTAGCTATATGAATGAAATATGCCGATTTGGTCAATCTATCCACAATGACCCAAACCGCGTCAACCTTCTGCAAAGTCCGAGGCAACCCAACCACGAAGTCCATAGTGATGCGCTCTCATTTCCACTCAGGAATGGGCATCTGCTGAAATAGGCCTCTGGTGCTCATACTTCACCTGATGGCAATTAAGACACCTAGTCACATACTCCACAATGTCCCTCTTAATCCGCCTCCACCAGTAATGCTACTTCAAATCACGATACAACTTTATAGCACCAGGAAGAACAGAATACCGAGAATTATGTGCCTCATCTAGAATCCTCTCCCTCAGGCCATCAACATTAGGAACACATAAACGGTTCTGAAGTCTCAGAACACCATCTTCGCCAATAGTAACCTCCTTGGCACCACCTTGTACCACTATCTCCCGAAGCTCTGCTAAGCACGGATCATCGAACTGTCGGGCCTTAATCTCCTCTAATAACGAAGACTGAGCAACCACATGTGCTAAAACTCGACGAGGCTCTGAAAGGTCTAATATCACAAGGCGGTTAGCCAAGGACTGAATGTCCAAGGCTAGAGGTCTCTCCTCTACTGCATTATAAGCCAAGCTACCCATACTCTCCGCCTTCCTGATCAAAGCATCTGTTACCACATTCGCCTTGCCGGGATGATATAGAATGGTGATGTCATAATCCTTCAGCAACTCAAGCCACCTGCGCTGCCTCAAATTAAGATCCCTCTATTTGAACAAGTGCTGCAAGCTATGGTGGTCTGTATAAACCTCACAGGACACCCCATACAAGTAGTGCCTCCAAATCTTAAGAGCATGAACGATCGCCGCCAACTCTAAATCGTGCATAGGGTAATTCTTCTCATGAACCTTCAGCTGGCGCGAAGCATACGCAATAACTCTCCCTTCCAGCATCAACACACATCCCAATCCAACCGCGAAGCATCGCAATACACTGTATACATCCCAGTACCAGAAGGCAATACTAGAACTGGTGTTGAGGTCAATGCTGTCTTGAGCTTATGAAAGCTCACCTCACACTCATCAGACCATCGGAATGGGGCATTCTTCTGAGTCAATCTAGTAAATGGGGCTGCAATGGAAGAGAAGCCCTCCATAAATCGCCGGTAGTAGCCTGTTAGACCCAAGAAACTCCTGATCTCTGAAGCTGAAGTAGGACGTGGACAACTTTGAACTGCCTCGATCTTCTTAGGATCAACCTTGATACCCTCTCCGGATACCATATGTCCCAAGAATGACACGGAATCCAACCAAAACTCACACTTGGAGAACTTAGCATATAGCTTCTATTCTCGCAAAGTTTGGAGCACCACTCTCAAATGCTGCTCGTGCTATCCCAAGCTACATGAGTCAAGCCATAAATGTTGTTGGGGCATTAGTCAAGCCAAAAGACATCACCAGGAACTCATAATGGCCATATCTCGTACGAAAAGAAGTCTTCGGAACATCTGAGGCCCGAATCTTCAACTGATGGTATCCCGATCTCAAATCAATCTTAGAAAACACCCTAGCACCCTGCAACTGGTCAAACAAATCATCGATGCGCGGCAAAGGGTACTTGTTCTTAATGGTGACCTTATTCAACTGGTGGTAATCAATACACATCCGCATGGACCCATCATTTTTCTTCACGAATAGGACTGGAGAACCCCACAATGATACACTCGGTCTGATGAACCCCTTATCCAACAACTCCTCAAGATACTCCTTCAACTCCTTCAACTCTTTCGGATCCATACGGTACGGAGGGATAGATATAGGTTGGGTGCCTAGAGCTAAATCAATGTAGAAATCAATATCACTATCCGGAGGCATGCCCGGAAGATCAGAAGGAAATACATCAACAAACCCTCGAACAACTGGCACTGAATCAATCGTCGAAGACTCGACAGTGTTGTCCCGCACATAAGCAAGATAGGCTAGAAAATCCTTCTAGACCATATGTCGAGCCTTCATGAATGAAATAACCCGGCTGGCTGCACTAACTGAGGAACCTCTCCACTCCAGCCTAGGTGACTCGGGCATGGCTAAAGTAACTGTCTTGGCATGGCAATCTAGAACGAAATGATAAGGAGATAGCCATTCCATGCCTAGAATAACCTCAAAATCAACCATATCGAGCAATAAAAGGTCTGTTATGGTCTCGAACCCACAGAAGGTGATCACACAAGATCGATAGATCCGATCTACCAACACAGAATCACCCACGGGAGTGGACACATATATAGGAGAACCCAAGGACTCGTGAAGAGCATCCAGAAAATGAGCAAATAATGTTGATACATATGAATAGGTGGATCCTGGATCAAATAATACTGAAGCCTCTCTACCACATACTGAGATAATACCTGTGATCACGGCGTCTGAGGCCACTTCATCTGATCTGGCCGGAATAGCATAGAATCTAGCTGGAGTACCGGAAGACTGAGCTCCATCAGAGTGAATAGGAGCTGCCTGACCTCCCCCTGACTAGCCTCCACCTCTAGGACGACCCTTGCCGATATGTCCTCCACCTCTAGGTGGCTTGACTACTGGTGCTGGACTTATAGGCTTATAACCTGTTACACGACCTTGCCCCGAAACCTGGGACAAGTCCTCCTAATATGGATGAAATCCCCACACTCATAACATCTCCCCGGAGGCATGGCCTACTACCCTGAAGAAGAACCCTGGATAACTGGGGAACGGTGAGAACCCTCTGGCATAGCGCTGAAATAAGGTCTCACTGGAGCACCGCGAGGAGGTAGTGGTGGGGGTGCTGGATATGGGGGCCTGCTGGTCTGACCCCTACCAAACTGACCTCTGCCCCTAGTTGGGGCACCTCTGAAATCCCCGGAATATCTGTCTCTCTTATCCTGCAGCGCCTGCTCCTTGATCCTCGACCGATAACCCTCGATCCTACGAGCAATCTCCACTACCAGCTGATAAGGAGTCCCTATCTCCACCTCTCGGGCCATGTTGTCCCTAATGTCGGGATGTAACCCGGCTACAAATCTCCGCACTCTCTCAGCATCGGTAGCTAGTATCATGAGTGCATGGCGAGAAAACTCTAAAAATATGGCCTCATAATATGTCACTGACATCTGTCCCTGCTCCAGCTGCTCAAACTGATACCGCAGCTCTTCCCTCTCAGAGGGTGGTATATATTTGTCTAGAAACATCCGAGTGAACTACTCCCAAGTGATAGGAGGAGAATCTGCTGTCCTACTGAGAATATAGGATTTCCACCATCTGCGAGCTCTGCCCTCTAACTGGAAAGTAGTGAAGTCCACTCCATGGGACTCTAGTATCCTCACGTTGTGTAGTTTGTCCCTGCACCTGTCAATGAAATCTTGGGCATCCTCGCCTCGCTCACCCCCTAATACTAGAGGGTGAAATCGAGTCCATCTATCCAATAACTTCTACAGATCGCCGTCCGCAGCTGATCTAGGCTCAGGTGATGCTGCTCTAAGCTGGACCCCACCCACGGGAAGTGTACCCGGGGTATGATGAAGTGCTACGGTCTGACCTGCAGCCTGGACAGTAGGGGTATGGGATCCCCCTCCCGCCTGAGAAGCGGCAGGATCTGCTGGAAATAAACCAGCCTGGGACATAGTATCCATAAACCTCATCATACGGCCCATGACCTCCTGGAAGCCTGGCGTCGTCATGAAGTCCACTGGAGCAGGACCTGCTGGGGGAACCTCCCCCTGCTCCTCTATAGTAGGATCCTCTGGTGGTGCAACTAGAATAGCTCTAGGACGCCCCCGTCCCCTACCTCGGGCCAGTGCCCTCCCCCGGCCTCTACCAGATGTATGCATCCTCACCATCTGTGAGAGAATAGAAGAATGAGATTTAGTAAAACATCAACTGCATGATATAACATGAATAAATAGAGGTTTCCTAACACCCTATAGCCTCCCGAAGATAAATACAGACGTCTCCGTATCGATCCGCAAGACTCTATTAGGTTTTCCCGTGACTTGTGAGACCTACGTGAACCTAGAGCTCTGATACAATGTTGTCACGACCCAAAATCCTAACCCAGGTCGTGATGGCTCCCAACACTGGGATCAGGCAAGCCAACAGTTTAGTTACTAGTGCAATTTCCTTAAATGATAAAAACATCCCCACGCTTACCAAATTTTAAAGCTTAAGAACGTTTAAGTGGAAATGGATAAATTAGCCAACTTAAATAAAGGTAGCCATAAGGATCATTAACCAATATATATACATTCCCAAAAAAAATATAAAGTCTACTATGTGCCAGGAACTAGTTTCACAAGTCTACAGGCGAACTAGTAGAATATACAAAAGATGAAATAAATTGTTTTACTGTCTGAAGGAAGTAGACAGAAATAGAGAAAAGATAACTCCATAGTGCTTCTGAAAATCTCCAAGGGAAGCAGCTCACCGTGGAGTCAGGTCCAGAATATACTCCCAGGGTCAAGCTCTGGTCGGATAACCAGATGCAGCAGCCTCAGAACCTGTATAATTAAGTATAGAAGCGTAGCATGAGTACATAAACAGATATGTACCCAGTGAGTATCCCGCCTAACCTCGAAGAAGTAGTGATGAGAGGTCGACGTGATACTTACTAGGTTCAGACAATGTGAAATGAATACAGGATAATCGGTAATAGCAGTAATGAACAATAATAAGGAAATGAGCATCAAATAACAGTCTCTAATACCCTCATGCCATCCCTTTCCATGGAATACAAGCTAATTAACCTTCTTTCTTTCATAAAATCAACAGTTACAATTACAGGGCTTCTCATAAATTACTAAACCTATAAAAGGCTATGAACTTACAGTTGTTACGATGTGAAAAGTAAATGTGCACTATCGAGAGTCAAACAGCCCGAACCATAGATGCATCTATCTGCCCCGCTCGCGAATCGAACATGTGACACGGTTAATATAATAATAAGACTACCCCGATCACGAATCATTCATGTGACTCGGGTTAGTATAATACAAGGGTTGTCCCGCTCGCGAATCATTCATGCGACTCGGGTTCCCGTATACATAGATGATTAGCAGGAGATTCCAGATAATTTAGCAGGGAACATACTGACAGGATGAGAATTTAATAATGTCAACTTCAAAGCATAACTTCTTAGGCCTTCACATTGAGATTCGAGGATATTATACTACTTAGATCATATGCAAGATCACCAATACAACACATAAAGCATGCTTGTGAGTCCTAAACTACCCGACAAGGCATAATAGTAGCTACATACGGACTCTCGTCACATCGTGCGTGCACAGCCCTTGTAAATAAGGAAAACAACCATTTATAATCACCTATGGGGACAATTCCTTCTTACAAGGTTAGAAAGGAGACTCACCTCGCGTCGAACCTACTCCCCGAGTCAAGAATGCGCCCGAAACTCTGAACTCGTCACCCAAGGACTCGAAACTAATCAAACGTTACGTAAATATGTCAAATTATACTCAAAGCATGGAATTCTCCTATTATTTAGTCAAATTCATCATTCTTGAAGAAATCTCAAAATCCAACCCCGAGCTCGCATGCTCGGATTTCAAAAATTCTCGAAGGAAACACTCACCCATAACCTAAGGATCATCAATATATGATTTTTGTATGATTTCATACCCAATTCAAGGGTAATTCTCTAAATTCTCGAAAACCCTAGGTTTCTACCCAATTCCTTTATTTTTCACTAATTAGGTAGTTAAATTCAACTACGAATTCATGCATTAACTAACTTTAGGGGAGAATTTACTTACCTCTCAGTGGCTGGGTCGTGGGACTCTTTTCCAAGCTCTCAAAATCATATATGGTGGAAGAAAATATGAGTGAAAATTGGGTAATCCCGCACTTAAAGACCTTACTGCCTATAGGGGTTTTCGCACCTGCAACTCGACGACCGCACATGTGGTCTCGCACCTGCGAGCAATAGCTCGCACCTGCGGGCTGGATTCTGCACTTGCGGGAAGGAGCCCGCACCTGCGAGAACTAGGCAACCCACCTGGGGGTCGCACCTGCGAGTCCTGGACCGCAGGAGCAGTCTCGCACCTGCGACTGGGCAACCGCACCTGCGGTCACACCAGATCAGGTGCACCAGCAACTGCTTCAGCTGGTTTTTGGCCTCGTTTGGTGCCCGAGAGGCACCTGGGCCCACCAGAGCCCCCGTTCAAATATACCAACAAGTCCCAAATTATAATACGGACTCGTTAGAGCCTTCAGAACATCCGCAACAACGCTAAAACTCAAAATCACACCTCAAAACCCCTAGAACCAAACTTAGGAACTTTATGTTTTCTTGAATTCGCTAACAATGCGCCGAACTGACCTATACTACTCTGAATGACACCAAATTTTGTATAAGAGTCATAAATGACATAAAGGAACTATTCCCTATATCAGAGTTCTGTTCGGATCTCGATAACACAAAAACATGTCCCAAACCACAATATGAACTTAAGGAACTCTTATTTCAATATTGAGCGCCGAAACGCTCCCGGGGTCATCCGAAACCCATTCCGAACATACGCCCAAGTCCAAAATCATCATGCGAAGCTACCAGAACCGTCAGAACTCGATTCCGAGGTCGTTTACTAAAAAATATTGACCGAAGTCAAACTTGGCCTTAAAGGCCAACCCGAAGGAACCAAGTGTTCCAATATCGCTCTAAACACTTCCGAAACCTGGACCACCCACACCCGCTAGTCATAGATCACAATAAGCCGCTATGGGAAGTTTCATTTAGGGGAACAGAGTCCAATAACGTAAAACAACCGGTGGAGTCGTTACACAAAGGGTGATGTCGTGCCATATTATTGTGAGTTCATGGCACGAAGGGTGTTTCCGTGCAGGTGAGTACGAGGTACATGCATTATGATCTGATATATGTTTCCCCGTGTATACATTATGCCTTTACTTCGAGCTGTTATTGTTTTACTTACATATTTGGTGTGACTTATTGTTATTGTCCTGTACTTGACTTTTATCTCAATTGTTGTTGCACTGTCCATGTCTTTTACATGCTTAATTTGCATAATTTACGTGTCGTATCTGTCAATTCCTATGGGAAGACAAAGAGTAAAAGCACTAAGGTTGATGCCGTGCATTTGTTCTATCAGAAATTAAGTTCGAAATACATTTATTAGGAAAGTATATTTTAAAAACGCTTATCTTGAAGAAATTACATCTAAAGACTTTACTTCTATAAAGTATATATACGTATTCGGAGGAGGTACCTTTCAAAAGATGTTTCCTATTTTGAAACGAATATATTTAAGGTCTTTAATATAAATTGGTGGTTGAAAGGTTATATTCGAAGGTTTGATTAAATGGTTGGAGTTGTTGGCTAAGGTCAGAGGTGGAGGTTATCGCAGTGCTGAGTTATTATTTGTTCTTATTGTATTGTGGGTTTCGGTTTTTGGCTGTGTTCCCGTCCATTTTTCTGTGTAATATTATGATATTCCGTCGATTTATTATTGTTTTTTTCTCCCGCATTGCATTATTATGTTGTTAATTATATTGTGTAATCCTTTTACAGATGTCATATTTCGTCATTTTCTATATTTATTCCTATTTGTTTTATTAGACCAGTGGGTGTCTTGACTAGTCCTCGTCACTACTTCACCGAGGTTAGCCTTGATACTTACTGGGCACCGTTGTGATGTGCTCATACTACACTTCTACACATTTTTGTGCAGAATTCCAGGTCTTGCATAGCAGGCCGATCGATAGTTAGCACCACGGTTGCTGTTGTGGAGACTCAAGGTATAACTCTCCAGCGTTCCCGAGTTTTGGAGTCATCGTCTTATGTTGCTTATACATTGTTGTATTTGTTCCAGAACAGTGGTAGTTAGAAATTATAGTGTAAATTCTGTAAAGCTTATGACTTGTACTTACCGGATTTTGGGAAGATGTGTAAGGTGTAGAGATTTATTCCAGAAAAACACTTAAATGATTCTTCTATTGTGATTGATGTTTATTAATGATAGGATTACCTAGTCCTTAAGACTGGGTGCCTTCACGATACCCAACGGAGGGGAAATTGGGTCGTGACACCTGTAGTATCTTGAATTTAGGATTTAGCTTGATCCAGTGAAATTTCGATGTCTACAAATTCCCCCTATTTCAAGGTTTATCGGGGTGTAAACTTGCTGAAACTTGAAGATGAGACTTGAAGTACTCGACAATCACAACAAATGATTTTGAAACTTGGAGTTTTCGATTTAAAGGAGGAAGAGATGAAGGGCAGAACTGGTCCCATTGGGCGTGCCAATTTGTTTGCAATAAATTTTCAACATACGAAAAGAAAACTGCAACGACAAAAGAATAAAGTGATTTTATTGATAAACATTGCGGGTTACAATTTTATTTATCATGTGATTCTTCCTCCGAATTTTTCTCGGTGATTCGAGGACTGGATCAACATATTCTCGAATATAGGATGATACAGAACTCTCTGGATTATTTGATCTCCATGAAAGCCGATCATTGTATGGATATTCTTCTTGAAATATTTGATTATCAAGAAGAACATCTATTGATAACGACATTATTTTATGCCGTGATTCTTTTGTGAATATCCTGAGAATTTATGTGATTTTTGAGACGCCTCTTCAAAGCTAATATGTGACCCTTTTTATAGGTATGCATTAGGGTTTAGGGTAGAGTAACCTCCAAGAAACTCTGATATACTCCTAGGATTTCAAGAGTCCTGTAATACCTTGAATTTAGGATTTAGCTTGATCCTTTAAAATTTCGATGTCTACAACAGTGTTATAGTAGACATTTCAAAATATTCAGCAGAGCTTATGACAAAGTTTCACCGATTTTGAAAATTATGTTGTTTAGGTTATATTTTGGAAGTTAATGTGAGTTTATCTTACTTTAGTATGTTAGTCTGGTTACTTTTGTTATATTATTATTAAATGCTAGGCTTACCTAATATTAGAGACTAGGTGCTATCACGACATCTTAAGGTGAAAAACTGGGATTGTGACATAAAGAAAGTCAGTTGTTTGGAAATCCACCAATAATCGATGTTTGAAATTACATTCCCTCTTTTATATCTTTCACTCATCCCAATATATGTGAAATTGTTTGATCGGGTTGACGCATAATCTTTTAAATAAGTCCTGTTGAAAATTACACTTCATTTTCTATTTTCTCTCTTGTGAACTTTTTAATGACCATTTGATCGGTGGAGATTTGGATGTTAGTTATTTAGTGGACATTTGGACATAAAATTGTGATTTTTTATTAAAAAATGTGAAATTATTTTTTGAGTGAAAATGGTATTTGAAAATTAGAGTTGTGTTTGGACATCAATATAATTTGGATTTGTTTTTGAATTTTTGTTAGTGATACAAGTGAGAATTTTGAAAAAAAATAGCTTTTTGGAGTTTCTTGAACTTTTGAAAAGTTTTCAAAATTCAATTTCAAATGAAATTTAAAAATTTTATGGCCAAATACTCTTCCTAAAAAAGGTAAATTTTTCCCAAAAAAGTAAAAAAAAAAAAAAAAAAAAAGAAGAAGAAAGAATTGATGGCCAAACAGGTCCTTAATCTAAAGCAATGTTCATCTCTTTTTTACTATTTTATTTGCATATTTAATTTTTTCTAGTAGTTCAATTTTCACAATATGTTTAATGCTGCAAAAAGAGTTTGTAGTAAGGTTGTTAATCGTGGTAATCGGGGAAATAGAAAAAAGAGGTAGTACTTCAATATCTGGTAGTAATTTAAATAGTCCAACTACTACACATGTTTTTGAAACATCCCCTGATAATAATATTGATTATGAACAATTACAGGAAGATTTCGGTATCGAAGATAATGAATTAGAAATTGAAGATGAGACACCAATTACACCTAGTAGTTTTGGAGTTGGTAGCAGGGGTGGTGGTTGTAGTGCTAGTAGTAGAACACATGTGGCCCTGACTACTAATCGGAGAAAAAGAAGTAAGATTTGAATTTTTTCTGAAGACATAGAGAATAGTGATAGAGTTAGATGCATACTTTGTAAGGATGATTTTAAACATAAGACTGGAGGAAAATTAGGGGGGGCTTGGACACTTAGTAGACATATGAGAATTGAGCATCCTATAGAATGGGGCTCTGATTTAGATGGAAATCAAGCAACTTTAAACCTAGGACTGGAGGACTAATAAAATATGATAAAATGAAGGATCGTAAGGAGTTAGCAAAAATAATTGCTTTGGGTTATCTACCTTTTTCTTTTGCTTCTTCATCATATCTTATTATGTATATTCAAAGGATTTATAATCCTTTATTTAAAGGTATCCCTAGAAGTACTTGTAGATCTGGTATCTTTAGACTTCATGGACAATATCAAATATACATACGTTATTTGTTTGACTACCTTCCTTGTAGAGTTTCTCTAACTTCTGATATTGGCCATGCTGTTAATGGAAAAGATTATTCGACAATTACACGTCATGGGATAGATGATAATTATTGTATGCAAAAACGTATTATCGCTTTTAACTATGATGAAGATCAGAGTCATACTGTTGTGTTTATAAGTACTACTATTTGCGAAGTTGTTGAATTTTATAATCTTAAGAAAAAAGTATTGCGTATGTCTTTTGATAATGATTCTAACAATAATGCCGCAATATCAATATTAAAACTTCATTTGCAACCACCACTTGACGAAATTTTTCATGTTAGGTGTGCATGTCATGTTTATAATTTAATTGTTAAAAGTGGCCTTGATTTATTTTCAACTGAAATTACTCATGTTAGAAGAGCAGTTGGTGTTATTCAAGGAAATAATAGACAATCTAGAATTAGGAAATTTAAGAATAAGTGTACCGAGCATAACCTTAAGTCCAGATTCATGCCAGACGAAATTGTTACTAGATGGAATTATACATATATATTTTTTAAATGTTGCTACAAATATAGATTGCCAATAACTGAAGTTGCTAATGCGCATTGTACTGATCCAAACGGTATGTTAACAACTACTACTTAGGAGGCCATTAATGATGTTGTTAAATTTTTACATAAATTTTATACAGCTACTGTTGAGTTTTCTGGAGCATATTACCCTACTGTTACTATGGCTTTAGTGCATATAGCTAAAATTTCCTTTCTACTTTCTGAATTTAAGAAGAAAGAAAAATATAAGGATGTTGTTGAAAAAATGCAAGCAAAATTCAAAAAATATTTCTTTCCAATTCCTTCGATTTACTTAATTGATGCTGTTTTTAAATCCTTCTATTAAGATGTCTGATTGTTACCAATTAATCAATGCTTTATATACTTATATAGAGATTGGACCAACTGAAACCCCAGATATATATGTTTGTATGAACAAGTTAAATGATTATTTACAACAATTATATAATTATTATGCAAATATATTTGATGATGTTGCTCTTAATGTACGCAATGTTAATCCCACTATATATTGTACCACTTCTACTGCTATGGATGATGATGAAGACCTTTGATAGTTTTAATATTTTTTCTATATTTTCTAACACTCAAATCAGTAGCAGGAACATTGATGAACTTTAATTCTACTTGCAAAAGTAAAAACAGCCTCGCACAAAGGAATTTTTACCGTTAGGATAGTATATGAGAATGAAAAGCAATTTTTTGTTATTTTTGCTATGGCTCGAGACGTGATGAATGTACCAATTTCAACTGTTGGCATCAACCGTGTCAATCATGGCGTGAAGCTTAGCTTCATGCGTTTTCTCGCCTACCTTTAATGATTTAAGGGGTTTCTTCAGAACCTTATCCGGAACATGATCATATCATGATTTTATTTTACTCGGACTCAATCTTCCTCCTGTCTGCAATACAAATATTTTGACCGACTTTCGTTTTTGCTGCGGAAAAGCTTGAATTTAAGTAAGACTTAGAAAATAATGAGATAGCGAGACCAAGATGAAAACGATTCTGCTCGTCTTTTCCGATATTCATAAAAATTGATATTTATACAATACCTTTTAATTTTGTCTTCCCCTTTCACCCTCATTATCTAAAATCAAAGTAGATAACTTCTACAACTCTAGATTATTTACATTTGTACGGACATTGTTGTGTAAAATAACATGAATACAAACTGTGGATTTCAATTTTGACTCTATATATTATTCCATGCACACCTCACCTCACGTCCAAATTGCTTGACCAGAATGTTTAGTGGTGCATTAGGCGATAATAATTACCTGTAATTAGGATCAGGAGTTTTTTTAAACGAAATTATGGACGTGTCTTTCTAATCCAAATAGGATTTAATTTGCTAGCTTCTCGATGATTATGAATAGTATTTTACAAAGTTATAGTTGATTTCAAAATCTTTAATATAATTTTATTAAACTTTAAATATATAATAGGTGATTACAATTTTATCCTAACTTAATTTAAATTTTCAAGGGCATAAAAGTCGGTCAAAATTTCAGGAATGTTTTTGTCGTTCAATATTTAACGTGAAACATACGTACTTTTATAATAATATAGATAAATAGATATAGATATAAATAGATAAATATAGATATAGATATAAATATTCTTTTTGGATTTATTTTTCATCATCACAATTAAGTGTTTTCTCTCTTATAAGTCGTAGTTGTCATATAATTAGACATTAAACTGAAAATTTCTAACTACTAACATGTAGAGGAACTAGAAAAGATAAGAGGACTAGAAATAAGAAGGGGTACAAGAAACAATCAAACAAATGTGTTTTATCTGGAACTTTTGTAATTACAAGCTTTTACATGAGAAAAAACATAGTGTCACGACCAAATTCCCAATCTTAGGGATCGTGATAGCGTCTAACACCACACTTACTAGGCAAGCCAATGTTAGAATTCGATTAGCTATTTTTCCTTGGGTTACTTATTTAAACACAATAAAATAAATTTAAAGTAAACTAAGTCTAATGATTTTCAGCGAATAACCTCATAAATAAAATGTTAAACAAATAAATAAATCGAGCCACGAACTAAATATATATAACTCCAAGACTACCCAGGGTCTGGTGTCACAATTCACGAATTTCTAAGAATACTACAAATAATGAGATGAAAGAAAATAATATATCTGTTTTGAGTAGAATAAAACAGTCTCTATAAACTAAGAGAAGACTCCAGGAATCCGCGAACGCTGGCAGATATACCTCGTGTCTCCGAATGATGAATGACCGCTACTAAAATCTCTAACGCTAGTCTGTACCTGGATCTGCACAAAAGAGTGCAGAGTATAGTATCAGTACAACCGACACCATGTACAGAGTAAGTGCCGAGCATAGTATCAGTACAACCGACACCATGTACTGAGTAAGTGCCGAGCCTAACCTCGATGAAGTAGTGACGAGGCTACGACGGGGCATTAACAATATAACCCGTGAACAATACAAAACAAAAGAAAAAAGGAAATTCTAAAATAAACAAACAATAACTGTAGCAACCCTTTAAAATAACTCAGCCACTTTTCTAAGTCTCAGCTATAACTAATTCTCACGTAAATTTTCAAAATTTCAAACTTTAACTTTAAAATAGAAGTAGTGCAAAAATATGAAAAATAGTAAAGTAAAACAGTAAGTTCTCAAATCTTTATTTTTGAAAATCAGTAAAACATAAGTGTCCTCCCTTATTTCTCCTTGTTACGGCGTGCAACCCGCTCCCACCTGTCCACCCTTATTGCTCCTCCCTATATATATCTCACCCTTATTGCTTCTGTTGCGGCGTGCAAACTGATCCCACCTGTCCACCCTTATTACTCCTTGTTGCGGCGTGCAACCCACTCCCACCAGATATATCATATCAGTTTATTTATGAAAACTCTCACAATTCAGGCCAAGCCTTTCGCAACATTTTTGTCTCAACAAATATAAACAAGAAACTGTATTTTCTCATAAACTTCATCACTATCATCTCAAAGTGAAACCAACAGGAATATACATATTTCGTAAAACAATATCAACCTGCTCGCCCTTGATGTACCACAATGAAACCAAGGGAACAACCAACACTTTCCAAAAATAATTGAACCAAGATTTATCAACAAGATGACAAAGCCAAGTAGTCATAGAAACATCAATGAGCATAAAACAATTAAGCCATGAATCAAATAAATTGAAAATGGGGAAGGAATAATGTTTAACAGATAATTTGGTGGTGCATAGATCGTCACCTCACCAATACACCACACACATGCAAATTCACATAGCAATTAAGATGAGATTCGGAAATTAAAAAAAATAAATTCGAATCCACAATTGTTGAACTTTGAAAAAGCTTAAAGAACAAAAAAATGGGTCGGTCAAAATTCTTGGTTGTTGGCCAAATTGATTACTGGGGTATGATGATGTTGTAGTTGAAACTTGATCTTGATTGGTACAGATTTAGTTGAGTTTTTGTTGAATTTTGACATCAAAAATTAGATTTTGAGCTCTTGAAAACCATCTTTGGAATTGACACGTGGCCATTTCGTATAGGCTAGAGCCCTTTTTTTCAAGTTCTCACGCACGTGAAGAAATTGTTCTAACGCATGCTCCACGTCAGCAATAAAAATGTAAAGAATTACGCAAAAAAAATAAGGGGGGTAATAGGACCCCAGCAGAGGTAAGGTGTGTCGTAACTTCGAGTATAGTTCTGGGAGATTTTATGCATTATTCTTTTTTCTTATTTTGGAAATAAAAAATTAAAGAGCACTTCTCTTTGTTTTTTTTTTTGTTTTTTCTTTTACCTGTCCCAATTATCAGAAATATCTCCAGTAGTTCTCCAACTATTTCCAACAGAGAAAGCCCAAGTGGCAGGATCATCATCTCCCCTGAAATTGGGAAAATACTTATTAAAATCCTTTAGTCTAATCTAGTTGTGCTTCCGATGGAATCATCACATTAAATTCAAGAAAATATACTCACCATTCGCATAGGGAATAAAATATAGCCCTTCCAGAGTTCTGTAAAGCTTTGCTCATTATAGGATACCTGTTTCACTTAAGGAAACAAATATTGTTAATTTACATTTTAAAATATCACAGTAGAAAAAAACAATAACAAAAGATATATACCTTTCTTTTGGACTTCGATTTTCATTGTTACAATTATCATACTTCAAGTAATTAACCCCCTAAGAAAGATAGGACAAGTTATAATGCTGGCTATTAAATACAAAAGTAAAAATAATAAACTCAATTATTATCTCCAAAATTATGATAATTGTTTCTTTTAAAAAAAAATTGTGTCTATATAGGCCAATCAAACATACCCAGGAAGCAAACGTTTTTGCATCTTGTTCTTCGTGTCCTAGTGAACCTGGCATTTGTTTACTACACGTCTAACTCCTTGTAACGACCCAACCAGTCGTTTTGAGAATTTAAGTTCCGTTCGGTGGCGTAAGGTCTTGAACAGCTTCACATTATGTATACCGACCTGCGTGCATGGTTGGATTCAGGTATCGGATGATCCGGAGTCGAATTGGAAGAAGGATTTCAGTTTTAGAAGCTTAAAGCGGTGGAATTTGACCGGAATTTTGACTTTTGTGTGAATGGCCCCGGAATGAGTTTTGGGTAATGTCAACAGCTCTGTATGGTAATTTTGGACTTAGGCGCACGTCCAGAATTGTATTTGGAGGTCCGTAGAGAGATTTGAGGCAATTCGGCGAAAGTTGGAAAATTTGAAGTTTGAGAAATGGAGAAGTTTGACCACAGTTGACTTTTTGGGATATCGGGGTCGGAATGTGATTCCGAGAGTTGGAGTAGCTCTGGGAAGTCAATTGGAACTTGTCTGCAAAATTTGACATCATTCCGGGTTGAATTGATAGATTTCGACACGAGTTTAGAAGTTTGAAGATTTGGAAGTTCATAAGTTCGATTTATAGTGTGATTCGTCGTTTCATCATTGTTTGATGTGATTTGAGATCTCGAGCGAGTCCATATTAGGTTATACGACTTTTTCGTGTGTTTAGACGGGGTCCTGGAGGCGTCGGGTGTGTTTCTGATGGGCTTCAGGTCATTTTTCTTATTTTTGAACTGCTAGTTCTGGTGTCTGATGTCCTCTTTCGCGATCGCGTAGTCCCATTCACGATCGCGTAGTGTTTCTGTGGACCTACCATATTTTTCCTTCATCGCGTTCACACGGTAGGGTACGCGATCGCATAAGCTTAGTCCACTGTTATCTGCGTTCGCATATCCTTGTTCACGTTCGCGTAGCTTAGCGGCAGCAACTTGTGATTTCCCCTTCCTCTTATGCGATCACATATTGTCTTCCACGATCACGTAGTGCAGTTATTGGCCTCAACATCTTTCCCTTACGTGATTGCATAACATAATTTGGACAGTAGCCTTTTCCTTATACGCGATCGCATAAGACCTTCCGCGATCGCGTAGCACATTTTGGACCAGAGCCTATTTTCTTCTATGTGATCGCATCTCTTAACTCGCGATCGCGATGCACGAAAATCTGGGTAGACAGAATATGTTCCAAAATTAAGGGTTTCACCATTTTCACCATATTTTGACTTGTAGAGCTCGGTTTTGAGCGATTCTTTGTGGGTTTTTCTTGAAATTCGATTAGGTAAGTGTTCTTCACCTAGAATTAAATATATTCCATGATTTAGTCTTTATTTTTATCATTTAAATAGTGTTTTGGGTTTAGAAAAAATGTTGGCTTTTGAAGAAAATTTTCAAAATGAAATTTCATGATTTGAGGGGTGAAATGATATCGGAATTTGGTTATTTTTGTATGGTTGAACTCATTTTGGAATGGGTGTTCGAATTTTATAAAATTTGTCGGGTTCCGAGGTGCGGTCCCGGGGGTCAACTTTTGGGTTGATTTTTAGATTTTTGAAAGATCGAAACTTTATTATCCGGAATAGTTCCTTATAAGTTTTTTATGTGTGTTTTGAAGTTGTTCTAGTTGGATTTGAGCCGTCTGGAGGCCTTTTCAACCGAGAAGTCCATTTTAGAGTACCGAGTTGTCATCTTTGAGGTAAGTATCTTGCCTAACCTTGTGTGGGGGAATTACCCCTTAGGATTTGAGTCTTCTATGTTGATTGTAGTCCGTGTACGTGAGGTGACGAGTGCATGCTCGGACTTATTTGTGGGAAGTTGACCCTTTAGGAATCTTAGGTCCTTATATTCGCTGAGTATGAATTGTCCATGGCATGATTGAATTTCCTAATTTCTAGTTTCATCTTTATTTTCTTAAATGTAGAATTTCTTACTTTCGGATTTACTCCTATTGCCTATTTGACTCCTAATTGACTTATCTGAAGATTTTATTCCTTTTACTGTCATGCTATGTCTTCTTAACTGCTTATCTCTAATTACAATTATCTTCATCTCATCATATAATTGTTTGGTCTTAACGAAGGTTTATTATTACTTTCATGTTGCTTGTCCTTAAGTGAAATTGTTGAATACCCTCGAAACTGCCCGACCTTAAAGGAAGTTTGGATAGACTATACCTTAGTTGACTTGCCCGTACATAGAGTTAATGGATCCGGGTTGATTTCTTGTTGTTAACCCGTGCATTTAGGTACGACTGTTACATGCTATTTTCCTTCCTTGTTGAGAGGTTCCTAATATGCCTACCTTTCCTTGTTATGTTTATTTCTCGTGAACTAGTTTTGCCTATTTTGTGATCGAAGGTTCTTGAGTTGATGTTTTTATTGTATCTTGAACTGTTGTCATTGTTGTTGTTGTTGTACTTATTGTGGTGATGCACGCGGTTTCTGCCGTGCGGGTTGTTGATATGGGTATTTGCACGAGGTTTCTATCGTGCCGTGTTTACTATTGATATTGCACATGCGGCGTGATAAGGCGGTATATGATATTGAGGGTTGCGCATGTGGAGAGACAAGGTGGGAACATGTTTATGAACGTGTGGAGTTCCTCAACATCGGCGCCCTAACCACCCTTCGGTGTCGCGGGGTCGTAGCCACAATTGACATGAGCCTCGCGCGCCTTCGCCCGAGCGTCTTCAAAGGCGGCCTCAGAAACACTCCTCGCTTCCCACAAACCCTTATATATATCCCTTTGGGCCTCGGCATAAACTCACAACTCATGCAAGTGGCGAGGGGCATAAGCAGAGGCAGATTCAACCTGAGCCAACAAACGCGCCTTTTCGGCCTTAAGGGCCACGACCTGGTCCCCCAAACTTGAAGCTTCCCTATCAATCTCACTGATGCGCTCTTCGAGCCTGGTCTCCCTCAATGTGGCCGTCTCCCTCTCAGACTCATGCTCGGACCTGAGAACGCGAATGGTGTCGTCTAGCGCCGATGATCTTGCCAAAGCCGATTCTCGAGCACACTCGGCCTGCTCCAACATGGCCACCTTTCCTTTCAGGTCAGCTAACTTCTGTGCCCATTCCACACTAAGAGCCTTGATGCAAGACTAGAATTCATAGTTTAACATGTTATATGCCTTACAGTTTATGCGCATTAATGATAAAAATACACTTTTTATGTGCTTAATGGAGTTTATTTCATGTGTAGGTGAATTGGAGATGGAACCGAGCTAAATGGATGCAAATACGTCAAAAATACGCTTGAGAAGCGACGAGGGAACACCCTGGCCTTATCCAGGCATTTGCCTCCTAAAGCCAGGATGGACCTGGCGTTAGGGGGGCGTTTGCCTCCTAAAGCCAGGCCTTAGAGCCAAAACGCCTGGTCTCATGGTTCTGGTCAATTTCGAGTTTTGACGAGTTTAAGTGTTTCCCGGTTGAAATAGAATTCTCCTACACATTTAGGGTTTGTCCTAAACTTATCAATAGACCCCAAAAACACAACTTAGAGGGAGATTCGAAGAGGAGAGAAGGGATTCGAACGGCA
>ML362584.1:0-41391 GCA_005239505.1 Nicotiana paniculata
ACCAAACATAATTATCATTAGCATTGAAAGACCAACCGGGCAAGTTCTAGATGATGGACGCAAGCACGAGAATTATTTCTACAACCACTAACACACATGAATTAATCATGAAGGATCAATTCATTCATTTTTTTTAGAGTTTAGAGCAATATTTTCGAAATAGTGTGTAAAGAGTCACTAAAAGAGCCAAGAATTTATCACAAAAATTATCTTTCCTCATGCAACTTACTTGTTTTCATAAAAAATCTAATTTCGGAGGGGTATTTTTTTAGATCACATTTCACATAAAAGAGACTAATTTCTTTAGTACCAAATAATCCAAAAGTCTCTTCCTAGCAACACAAGACTAATTCCCTGAGGAAAGTTATCACACTATCTATCATAGGGACACGTCACCCGGTTCACTTCCAAAAGTGCTTATTGGGAAAGAACCGTAGCATGAAGAAAATCCAAGAAAGTATTATTATTACGAAAATTAAACTAACTACTCAAAATTAAACTAAATTAAACTAACTACTCAAAATAAAACTAAAGAGGTAAAAATAAAACTAAACCAATCACACCAAGCCCGGTAAGGGCACATAATATCCATAAACAACAAAGAAGCCTGACAAGGGAAAATAACAATGTGATAAACTGAGTCATAGATAGATAAAATGTACAAAATCCACCCCCAACTTGAAACGTCAGTGTCCTCACTACACAATAACAAAATAAATAGCAAAGTTTGAGGGTCTCCCTGAGGTTTGCATCAGACTAGCAGACTACATGAGAAGAGGCTAGTCGATGCTGCTGAGAACTCTCGTCGTCATCATCATCATCATCATCATCATCATCATTGGCATCATCCGCATTGGACATGAACGAGTAATCCTCGCTATCATCAGCATCAGCAACTGGAAGCTTCTTGCTCGGCTGCCCCCACCGGAAGATTGCTTTTACCCCCCTCCACACCTTGACTAAAAGCTTACCTTTCTTCTTGTTCTTCTCCTTCTCTTTGTCAAATGACGCCTGCAGGGCAACATGTGTCGTAGCAAGGCTAGTGTAGGCAGATTCCATCTGTGTTAGAGAAGCAGCCATCTTGTCCTGAAAGTCAACGTACATCTTCATCTCGGCCCGGGAGTAGTAGTCAGGTGGGGGATGTGGCTGTGAAGTGGAAGGTCCGGTGGGGAGCTTGGACACTAGGTCCCGCAGGGTGGCAAGCTGGGAGTTCATCTCCCCGAAAGGACCATCTGATGAAGAAGGCTGTGAGGAGGATCCAACTTCTGTAGTAGTTGTGGTGGTCTTCCTTTTCTTGCTCTTCACTGCTCCACCCTCTCCCTTGACTCTCAATGGCTGGAAAAGTTTGTCGGCAGGCACCCAATGATCAGTGGGGCGCTCCTCAACCTGTGCCTTCCGGCACAACTCAGTGATCAAGGATGGAAACAGTAACCCTGGCCCATCGTCAAGCATATACTGCCGCATCTCACTCAGAATGTACTGGCCCGGGTTCACTGGAATGCCATCAATCAGGCAGGCGATAATCAATGCCCTGGTGTAAGACACATCTGTAACATTCCCACTGGGGACACTCTGTTGCTCAGTATATGTAGCCATATCTTGGCACGGCTGTGAAGTCAGTTGACTTTAAGCCTTTCCTCTTGTTTGCCCACTGTGGTCTTACACCCTCAGGGTACAATCTTGATACAAGCCATGCCGAGTTGTCACAGTGATCTTTCTCTGCTACCGGCTGTATGGGGTGGTTTGGGATCCTGATAACTGCATTAATTTCCTCCACCCCGAACCTCACTAGCTTCCCTCGGATGATGAGTTGAGGATTGTCAAAGGTTGCACGCCTGAGATTTGCACAAAACTCTCGAACTCATGTCTCATTGGCCTTGCACGGAGTGGGAACGAAGCACGCCCACCCAGTGGATACCAGCTGAGCATAGAACTCTGAGAGCTTCTCGCCTAATTTGTCCTAAGCAATTCCTCTCTCAAGTATCATTTTTTTGGTGTGGAGGTTATCATAGTAGCTACGTTGACATGCAGCCGACCTAAACCTGCTCTCATAATAATGTTCTCCGGTCACCTCCGCAATTTCAAATTTTCGAATTGCGTCTGGGTCCATTTTTTGAGTTAAAGTGCCTACAAATAATCAAAATGAAGTCAGTCAAGCATTGGAATATCGATAAGCATCTTATAACACTGCAAATAGGCCAAAGAACAAAGTCAAACGGGCACGGGAAGGCCCTGTTGCAAAGTTACTGGATTTGGGCAATGCTAGGCAGTTTCAGCACCTGCGGAACTTTGATCGCAGGTGCGGTTTTGCACCAGTAGAAAAATAGATTGCACCTGCATATATCCTCGCGCCTGCGGTTATGGACTCGCAGGTGCGAGGTCGCAACTGCGGAATTTTGACCGCACCTGTGGTCCTTCGTCCAAAGTTCACCCGCCCAGAATTCTTTTGTTCCATGTTTGACTTGGGCTTTGCTTTTGACCACTCATCTGTACTCAAGACTTCTGGACTAGTGTACTAACTGTGTTCTAAATTCATTAATACTACACTCAAGGTACGTGAACTTGATTTTCACTCAGACAATATCCCGACCACTTAGCGAGCGTAGGAAATTAACCCCTTCACACGAATTTTATGCTCGAAAGAATCCCTCAAATGGTTGCTTCACTGAAACAAGAACTCACTAACTACTCTCAACCAAATACTTACTCTAATTCGAACCTAGGTTGCAAAGTAACAAAACAAAATAATAAAAAGAAAACAAACATAGACTGTACACGACCATTGAAGGCCTGAGGAAACAAACACATACTTAAAAACAAATAAAGAGGAATAAAGAAGAGACGGGAAGAAGTTACCTGATCTCTTGTGGTTTCAGTGTGTGAGAATTGGGAGATATTAGGGCTTTTTCTGTTCTTTGAGAAGTTAGGGCGTGGAGAAAAATTTGGGACTTAAACTGACCTGGGGAATATGATTTGGGATTTTACTTGGGGGCTTCCGCACATGCGGTATCGCAGGTGCGAAGATAGGAACGCACCTGCGATTGGATTCGCACCTGCGATGAGAGGGACGCGCCTGCGAGTTCGCACCGGCGGAAGAATGACCTCAGGTGCGAAAATACCTGGGTTTGCGCAGAACATTCTATGGACATTTGCGATCGCATTTTTGATCGGAAATTCCATTCCGCTATAGCATTTTGGACGTAAGGCATCGCAGACCTGGGCAGAATGTTTGCCCAGCAATTTCTTTGTTTTCTTGCACTGGTTTTAACTCCCCGGTATCCCGAACCTGCTCAAATCAACTCCAAAAAATGTGAAACTTGGCAGATTGGTTAAAGAAAACATAATAAGCTATTCTAAAAAGGAAAATTTCAAAAATGACAAAAAAATATGAAAAATGATGGGTTGCCTCCCACCAAGCGCCGCATTTAACGTCGTGGCACGACGCAAATCAACTTTACCACTTTTCCCGCCACTTGGATGATATGAATTGAGAGCCAAGCTTGGAATCAAGCTTGTGAACACGGGCGGTGGGGGTGGTAGATAGATGACCGAGCCAAGCCTTAATGTATTCATTTTTCACTTCTTGGATCTCATGTGAGGCATATCATTTTTCTTTCTTGTTTCCTCAAATTTCAAGATGTATGGTAAGAACTTTTTCTCCTCGCAACGCTCCATTGACTCGTGTAGTTCAACTTCCATTTTAACACACAATTCCAATGTTGAAAAATGCTTGGAATGTGCCTTCATACCTCCAACTTGCAAATTTTTCCGGATTTCGACATCCTCATTTTCCCCCGGAATAGAGTCAATTTTAACCAAATTTTCAATCACCCCGGTTGACTCTAATTCCATATTTTTGTTGGCATCACTAATACTCATGGAGTCGGTTGGCGGATGTTCAAGGCTTGATTCCTCAAAGTAAAACTCACTCTCACCCTCGGAATTCTCTTCTTGGCTTCCATCTACACTTTCAACTTGAGAGGCATGGNGTCACTTCATGCTTCAATTCCTCCAGTACAAAGTTGTGTTTTCCCTCATTTTCAAGAACGACCTCCAACATGAGCATCATCCTCTCATTTTGAGCATTTGAGAGTTCTTCTTGGTTTTGTTCAAGTGCCAAGGAAGAATTTTCAACTTCTTGGCTTTCACTCACCTCCAAGGCTTTTTGAACCCTTGAAGCTTCAATCATTGCATCCATTTGTGAGTGTAACCTTTCGAGTGCCAAATCATTTTGGAGACTAGTCTTCAAAAGTTCTTCCAATGCATTTTGCTCACGCTTCCCTTCTTCAAGTAAGCACTCCAACATGAGCTTGAACTCTCCAGTTCTACCATGCTCATTTTCCTCCACTTCTTCACCCCTAAAATTTCCATCACAAAAAGTAGAATCATCATAGTGGGGGCTTGGGGAAGGGACGGACAAATATACACAATCATCCCAATGACCATTTTGGCAACCACACCTATCACAAATAATCCACTCATGGGTTTGAGATTGTGCGCACAATCCATCCTCGGGAGAATTTAAACAATTTTTCCACGAGTGTGGTACTCCACAATAAGGACAAGGCTCATCAAAGTATGAACAACTACCATCCGACAAATTTTCATTATGTGAAGCCATATATTTTTTTTTGAAAAATTATGAAAATAAACAAGAAAAATAATTACACAAATATTCACTAGTTTGGATCAAAGCACTTAAGCTTACTTCTCCAACAACTTAAGTTACGCCAATTGTTCCCCGGCAACGGCACCAAAATTTGATACGCTCAATTTAAACCTTAGAAAAGTGTAAGCGATCGTTGTCAAATATAGTAACCCAACAAGGTTGGGGTCGAATCCCACAGAGAACAATATGAGGGCGATTAGGAATGCAAGAGAATTATCACTTATCGCGCAATGCCAAACAAATAAGATTTTGGGTTTTGAAAAGTGTTTATAACTAAATGTGAAAATATAAACTAATCTAGAAAATAAGTAAAATGATAAATGGCAACAAGTATGAATGCTTCGGGAATTACACTCAAGTAACGATCCAATGTATTTCACGATTTTACAAATATGAGCGAGTTTATGTTAATTAGCCACGGATAATAATTCTAAATTAGCTTTTTCCAAAGACTAATAAGACTTCCTAATTGAATTATTTCTAACCCAGTCAATAGATTACACACACCAGGATATGGCTACAAGTAGTTCAATCTTATCCCTAGGTAGAATCTATAAAATGAGGGTTAAAGCCTCAAGTTCTTGTTAATTAATCTTTCCCAACCCCAAATTATCTTTTCCAAAATTAATTCGGAATTAATGGGCGAGTCCTAGGGTTAGCTAATCCCTTTGGAAACATTAAAGAACAAGAATAATTAAAGTAACAATAACTCACTTCATAAAAGATGAAATATCATCCAATACATAAGCACAACAAGGTATTTAATCCACACTTTAAACATGAATATTTCCATATACAAGAACTGGTGTTGGAAAGAAATACTACACACTCAAATATTCAATACAAAGCAAGAAAATGAAGAAAAAAACATAAATGGGTAAGAAATCCTTAATCACAAGAGTGAAATCTTCAAATCCCAAGTGTGTTTGCAAACCCTAGCTTCAGGAGTTGTTCTTCTCTCCACAAAATTATATTTACAATGCCAAAGATCTATTTAACCTCAGCCAAAGATATACAAAAATGACTGTTAGGTCGAGTATATGAGAGTGGGAATGGGAAAATGTAATTTTACATTCTTGTCTAGATCTGATGCTCGATAATCGCACCTGCGGAAGAATCCTCGCAGGTGCGACTCCGCAGGAGCGGAAGTCTGCTCGCAGGTGCAAGCTTTTGAAGCATGTGTCATTTTCTGCAGGGGTGGAAAATTGTTCGCACCTGCGGGATTGCAAGTGCAAAATATACTTCGCAGGTGCGACTTCTATGTGGCTGGGCTGGTATTCGCAGGTGCGTTCATATCTTTGCATTTGCGAGGTCGCACCCGCGACCTAGTCCGCAGGTGCGGAATCACTTAAGCATTTTGTGCAATTTTCACCCCTTTTTGTTCAGCTTTCATACCAATTCAACACCAGCCACTTCACGGCATCACTTCCCTGCAAATTAAGCAATTACACACTAATAACAACCTCAAATTATCATTGAACAATACAAAGTCTAATGAAAAGAGGCCAAAATGAGTGGTAAAATCACCACTCATCAGCCAGCTTATGTAAATTTCTTTATGGAGATCTTCACGAAGAAGAGGAAGATAGAGGAGAACAAGGTGGTTAAGCTCACAGAGCATTGCAGTGCAATCTTGCAAAACAAACTCCCAGAAAAGTGTATAAATCTAGGGAGTTTTACTATACCTTGCTCTTTAGGCACTCTTAACTTTGAGAAATCTTTATGTAATTTTGATGCCTCAGTTAATCTAATGCCATTGTCTATATACATAAAACTGGAGAAGGAGATTTGAGAGATTTGGTCGGTGCCCATATCTTTGCAGCTGGCAGACCAAACGACGATAACACCTGAGGGGATAGTAGAAGATGTTTTGGTGCCGATGGACAAGTTATTATTTTCGGTGGATTTCATAGTGGTAAAGATTGAGGAGAATGAGGAGATACCCTTAATCTTAGGAAAACCATTCTTAGCAACAAGTAGAGCAATATTAGATATACACATCAGAAAAATCATACTGAGAGTAGGTGATGAGACCGTAAGTTTCAAGATGAATGTAGAAATGGGGGTGAAAAAGGAGAAGCCAGCTGAAACTGTTGAGTGGAAGGTAAATAGTTCAAAACAAAAGGGCCAAGTTATATAAAAAAACAAGTGTGGGTGTATCCCAAGAAAGCTGAGAAGAAGCTATCCGCATGGATGTGTGCACTTGTTCGGGCGCGTGGAATGGAGCCTCACTTTGATTTAGACCCAGATTAGAGATTCAAAGAAGTTTTCTTTACCTTATATTTTTTAATTGTGTGTCACGGGGACATGCCACAACTTAAAGTGTGGGATAGGGGATATTTGTTTGTTGTATGTATATGTGTTAGTTTGTGTTTATTGTAGTAAGAATAAAAATTGAAAAAAACATGCAACATATTTTTAAATTTTCGACTTTTTCCAACGATGGATATCATTTGACGGTTGTCTTGAGAGATTAAATTCGAAAGAAAAAAAATAGAAAAATAGTTTCTTTTACTACATAATGTAACAATTTTCCCTTGGTTTTTCTTTGTGCCGAGGTTCTTTTCCAAGGTTTTTGTTTGAACCAGGTATAGTTAGTTTTTATTTTTGTTAGAAGTAGGAGACCTCGTGCTATGATCTGAATAGAAGAAATTTCTCTTGACTTTGTAATGCCTTGAGAATAATGAGTACTTTAGTTGTGACCCTTAGGCTCAGTTTTCGGCTCTTGCGTATGTACCTTAAATTGTATGATCTTAACATTGCTTGCTTTGACTAGAGTGTCTAGATAGTCCAATCCTGAGTGAGTTATGTGCCATGTGTGTGTGAGGTTTTGTATTATTCCGTGCATTGCATTTGATGTCTAGCACATTCCCCATTTATTTGCAAAGAGAAATAGTAGTTTTATTCAGTTTTGAAAGTGATATAGGCATTTCTTTGTTGAACCACTTATATAATTTTACCCATCTAATTGTTATGTATCTTAGTTAACCCGTTCTAGTCTATAATCTTGTTTCTTTTGCAATTAAATTGCAAGTCTTACCCATTTGTTTGAGTTGACCATCTAACTAAACCTTGTACCTCTCTTGAGCACTTGAATTTCATATGAAATTTGTAAAAGATGAAGTGTGGGGTGGTTGGTTTCGCTTTAGAGTGGAACTATTGAAATAGGAGAAATGTGCATTATTTTGAAAAAGTAAGATCCACTTATGTTGAATAAGAAAAGAAAAAAAAGATGTATTGTTGTGCAAAATATTCTTTGATAGTTGTGACTCTTGATGTAATTGTGCTTAAAGAAGTAGGGAGTTAATGTATATGGATGTAAAGGTAGAGTATGGTTTGACATAATTGTGGGGTTTTAAATGTTAAAGTGTATATATTAAAGTGCTTAGGGAGGTGTAGTCACTCTTAATCTAAATGTATCCTACATGTCCCGCAGCTTACATTACGACCAATTAAAGTCATAATTAATCCTTAACTGCATGAACTCAATTAGTAGAGCATACACTACGGGCAAGCCTATGGTTAATCTTTTGTGACACATGAATGTTGTTTCTGAGAGTGAGTGAATTCTTTCTATCTTGAGTTCCTAATTGTTCTTAACTTTTATTGTGTGTGGAACTACTCTCTATTGTTGTGTGAGTGCACTTGATTCATGAAGGAAAGGCAGTATTGTTAACCTCTATGTTAGAATAAGTGAGTGATTTGTGAATTATGCATGGTACTTTTTAGCCAAATCTTATGGTGAAGATGTTACACTACTGTGCTTAGTCTATTTTAAATTTTCTTGGTGTAATGAGTTAGGAGAGTTTCTTGTTTATATAAAGTATGGTGTGATTTATCAAGAACGAGCAATGCTTTAAGTGTGAGGTATTGATGGTAGGCAATAATATCATGTTTTACTCAATTATTACATTCCAATTTACTGCACTTTAATTGAGTTTGAGCGTTAATTGCGAGTGTTTTGCACTAATTATGTATTTTATGCCTTGTAGGAGTAATTCTGAGCTATGTAAATGTTATAGAATTAATTTGAATGATTTGGATCTTTGAAGTTTGAGTAACAGCCCAAAGAAATAAGCCAGGATCGCGTTCAAGGATTGAAAACCACGCCTGGATATCAAAAACGCAAGAAACCTCCATACTCAGAGAAAGGGCCACTACCGCAGCGCGTGGGACAGCACGCCTGTTCATTTTTCCTACAGTATGCAGAATTAGCTCTCTGAACTTTCCCACTAATTCCTGCATGGTGCATCGCGCTGCGTGCTTGTGCATTTTACAGAGTTATTTTCCTATTTCGCGTGGGAGAAGGTGTTTTCGTCTGGGCCTGACCCTACTTAGTATAAATACATGTAAAAATATTATTTTTTGGACTTTTGGACACATCTTAAACCCAAATAATCCAAGGAGGATGTGGAGAAGAAAAATCTTAAGAATTTCATCATTCAATCCTCACTCACGACAAGGGTTTTTATTGTTCTACATTTTCCTTTAACCTTAAATATTGTTATAATGAATTGCTCCATATCCACATAGTAATTATTTGAGGATTTGATGAATTTGGTGTATTGATACTTGTTTGTGGATAATTCTCTCTAGTTTTATGTATTGAATCATTTTGGATGTTTTAATTGTTGCATCTATATTCACTTGTTCATGTAACACCGAGAGAGGCATAACTTGTGATATCGTTGCATTATACTTTGTTGGTTGAAGTCATTAATTATTCTTAGTAATCAGAAGAGGCTAGTTGAGTTTTTGATTAAACATATTTAGGAGGATAATAGAGAAAGGTTCTCCTAAAGACCAATCCATTGCGAATTTTTGCATATCTTCACGTGCTTAAAATTGGCTCATCTTATGAGGTTGAGACTTAATCGAGAGAGGAGTTTCTACTAGTCAATTAAACAAATAACCAATTGAACTCAAGAGACTCACTTTATCATTAGAAGTGAATTATCTATCATTAAATCCCAAACATGTATCTTGTACCTATCCTATCAACCCTACTTTCTCCCCATTGATATCTTCCTTTGCCTATTATTTGCGTTGTTTGTCACTAGTCAATAGTTTAGAATCTTAGTTAATTTTAGTTTAAAATCACATGATTCTCCATTGTTTATCTTCATGGATAGCAATTGAGCTATAAACTATGAATAAAATATTTCAATCCAATCCCTGTGAATACGATATTATAAATTACTAAATTAGACTAGCGATCATATTTTAGTGTGTGTTTCGAGCTTGTCAAAAATACATAATGAGAGAGAACGATAAGATATATACATAATGTGAGAAAAATAAGAATAATAATATTATGTTATTACAAGCCAAATGTCTCAGAATCATCAAATAAGATCAAATGAACTCCACAACCCCCCCCCCCTCCCCGAATGAAAATAAGCATTGTCCCCAACTGCACGCCTATAAGGTTTACATACTAGAGTTGGGTCACAACCCTACTAAAAATCTATCTACTCATAGTGCGTGTAGTATTCCCTCTTGTCACGCAGGAGACCCGGGTTCGATCCCCGACAACGGCACCAAAAATTGATCACGTCCAAATGCATACCTCACAAGAGGTATACCACGGTCGTATGTTGTAATAAAACCAAACCAAGAGTCAGAGTCGAATCGACAGGGAGCTAAAATAGGATCTAGGAGTATATTCAGAGTGAGAAAGTGAAATATCTAGATTGTACTTCCACAATAGGGTATTTGTTTCTATATCTAGTATTAATCTAAGGAATGCAAATTAAAGATATAAGACTAGAGTAATTGTTTTTGAGGGTTTTCCATATATATAAAAGGCCTAGGGCTGTGACCATGACCTAGGTATTTGCCTAGTGGGATAAAGAGTTTTATGCTCATTTTATTGATTGGAGTATATTATAGCTCACAACTCTACGTTACCAACTCAATACCTCCTGGTCAGAGAGTAGTTTTTCCCAATTTGGTTTTCTCAAGACCAAATGAGTATAAACCAAAATATTTGATAAGAAATCAGGCCGGGTTGTTACTATCTCCAGGTTGAACTTTTTAATTGGGTTAATCAATTTCTTAGTTGGGCCAATTCCTTATTAGCTAGGTTAACCCATACTAGGTCTCTCTTTCTCAAGTAGAGACTAAGTCAAATAGGAATGAATCAACGTTTGAAACCATAAATTCTACAAATGAAGCATGAACTAAGCTAAATAATCAACACCCAATCATAAACAAGTATGAAAATAATCATAAGGTTTACACACTAGGGTTGGGTCACAACCCTAGTTAACATCAAGCTACTCATAGTGGGTGCAGAAGAAAACAAATAAGAAAAGCTAATGAAACTCATTATGAAAGATTAAAATAAAGAAATATACTGTTAAAACACCAAAATAATCTAATATTTCCTAAAGAGTCAAAGAAAAGTGGCTACGGTACTTTAGATATTCAAAACTTGACCTAATTTCGTGAAACTTGTCTATTTATACAAGACTGAGAATCTCGGATAAAAATTCTTCTCGGGAGGTTCTGTGGACACACAACTCCATGTGCAGTCCGTGTCATCTGTCAGGAACTGGAGGACTGCGGCCACACATTTCTACACTGCGGCCTCGAGGAAACTCTTCTGCAGACCGGATAATTAGGACTACAGTCGCAAGGCATTCTTCTGCGGCCACACAATTCTTGTGCTAGCTCCTGCACTTGGTCTTTTTCACACTCTCTGATCTTCAACTTCTATCTCAACTTTGCAGCTGAACAATGCATGTGCGGTCTGGAATTTGCACAAATATCTGATAAGTTTTCCTTCATTGTTTGCGGCCGCAGGTGGAATTCCTTCTGCGGACCGCACATTGTGTGCTTTGCACCCTTTATTGCCTTGTGCTTCGATTACCCCTTTTTTAGTTGGATTTCATCTTAGGAGCCAATCTTCTAATATTCCAAAAAAATTTCATTATTTTATTAGTTTCGGAAACACAATTCAACACTTTTAGGCTAAAAAAAAAGAAGCTAAAAGGCGTTAATAAGCAGTCAAAACCTCCACCTATCAACTTGCTCTAAAAATTTAAAGAATGTTCATCTAAGGGTTTTTGACCATTCTAAACTCGATTTTGTATAGTTTGAAGTGATCCAGAGAGCATAGCTTGGATTTATTGCAAAGGATGGTCGGTTTGTAAATTTGAGGTAAGTGAGCCTTTATGCTTTGATGCTCGCTTTTTCAAAACTCATTTCCAAAGTATGTTTTATCTGCCTGGTCCACGTGTTGGGATAAGCATGTGCTTGGCACAATCGGTGGTCTTAGACCAGCTGCAAATATATGTATTTAGTGAAAAATTGAAGTTATTGAATAAGCGATTTGTGGTGTGGTGTGGTATGATGTGGCGTAGCCTCGTACTATGACGTTGGGGATTTTGGAATTATTTCTTTGCTTCATGGTAGATTTGGGGAATTGTGTATGCTGCCATGGTAGATTTAGGTCATTGTGTATGTTGTCGTGGACTTGTTGGGATGTTTGTTTAATTTTCACACTGGCGTTTATGGCAAGTCCTTAGTGTAGATTGTGCTGAGATATTTAGTCTTGTTATTGAATAATTGTATGGAACTTATAGAGTAATTACAAGGTGAAAGAGTTTTTATGCATATTATTTATGTGCTCGTTGTGAGTTTGAATTTTCTAACATTTATTCCAGATGTATCTATAACTCACTCCTTACATGTATTCCTATGCAGATACTATTAGGAAGACGGAGCTAGTAGCTGACAAGTTCGCTAGAGTTTATTCAATTATTAAGGGGAGCCACTGCATCGCTCGTGGAGATTGTCAAAAGATTCCTTATCATTTATTCACATGATGTTTTTTGTAATTCTCTAGATGCTCCATGGTTTGGTGAGGGATTTGGCCAAGAATTTCAATTTTGAGATTTCGAAATATTAATTGTTCGTAATTAATTACCGGATTATTTGTATACTCATTTAATAAATCAAATGCTGCAAATTAACTGCTAAGTTTTGAAAGTATGCTTTGCCTGGCGGGTGGTGTTAGGTGGGTGACAATCACGTCTAGGAAGTAGTTTGGGACGTGACAAATTTTTTGTTGGAAAATAAGTGACTTTCTTACTTATTTTATGGTGTTTGATTATGCAAGCGAAAATACTTTTGGAAGATATATAATTTAGGTAAACACTATATGAGACGAGAAAGGTAAAGGCGGGGGAGTGTGGTAGGTCGGAGTCTAGGGGTCAGGGTGAGAATGGTGATGTTCATGGTGTTTGGGAGGGGGGGGGGGGGGGGGGGGGAGGGGGTGGAGGCGGAACCTTATTTTAATTTCATAGATTCTCTATTTTAGAACGACAATTTCAAATCTTCACAATTGAGTTCAAAAATTAATATGTGTATATCCAACAAATTTATTAACATAAATATACTTTGTATAATTTTTTGGTTTTATTTAATCAGCAGGCCAACTGCTCCTAAGTTTACTTTCCATAGAAAGGGTTCTTCAAAATCCAAATCTTCACAAACTGAATATACTTTTTTTTTTAAAACATGACAAATACCTGAAATTAAAGAAAATAGTCTTCCGTGCTAAAAAAATTTCATTACCGAAAAAACTTAATCCCAAAAAGAGCAGAACACGAGTTTATGGAGTAAAGAGCACAACAACAAAGGTACTTTATCGAATTAATTGACTATTTCATTAAACAATCTTATCTAAGGAAAACATTATTAGAATTTATCATCAATGTGTGATATGGATCAAGTTACAAAGTGAAAAGCTGTGAGAGTCTACACTTACGATAAAAATAAACATTGTTATCTCTTCTTCCTTTTTGAAGTGGGATGCATGATTAGCTTATAACTGGCCGGCGATGTGATTATAACGTTAGTATTATGTTATTTACAACATGTAATTTTTCATAGCATGTTTCATGTGACAACTAGAAACACAGAATGATGATTTTTTATATTTAATAAATTACGATGCTAATATAAACATCTATTTGTCATGAACTGATAGGTCATCTAGAGCTTTAACCCTTATTTCGGCGTTCTGAAACCTCAAATAGCTCCTTTTAGCCTTTCTTATTTTGCATACGCAGTCCGTGCCTTTTTCCAGAAGTCTTTTAAGTGAAAAATTGATTAAAATGTGAAATCGTGCTTTCAAACTTATTTGAGTTTACTTCAGTCAACATTTTGAATAAATGGATTCAGACCCATATTTTGACGTTTCCAGTGAGTCCGTATCGTGATTTGAGACTTGGGCGTATACTCGGAACTGAATTTGGAGGTCCCTGGATTGATTTGTCGCAATTTGTTGAAAATTTTTAAAAAAATTTCAAGTCTTGACCGATGTTTGACTTTGTTAGTATCGGATCCGGATTTCGATTTCGGAACATGGTATAGGTTCATTACTGTATTTATGACTGGTCTGCAAAATTTGGTGCGAAATGGAAGTGATTTGACATGATTCAGACGTTCGGTTGTTAAAATAAAAGTTCTTAAGTTTTATTAAAATTTTCATTCGCTTTGGTATCCGATTTGTAGTTTTAGGTGTTATTTTGGTGTTTTCATCGCGCGATCGAGTTCGTATAATATTTTTGGACTTGTGTGCATATTTGGTTTGGACTCCTGAGGGCTCGAGTGAGTTTTGGATAGGCTACGGGTGTTTCGGACTTAGAAAATTCTAGTTTTTTTAGCTTCTGCTGGCTTCTGGTGTCTTCGTCTTCGCGATCGCGAAGAATGTCCCGCGGCCGCGAAGGGTAGATTGGGACGGGGGAGGAGATAGTTCTTTGCGAACGCAGGGTCCTGGTCGCTAACGCGAAGTGGAGGGGGCTTGCCTTTCGCAAACACGACTGTTCCTCCGCGAATGCGAAGTATTGTGGGCTTGGGGCGGATTAGGTTATAGTGCTACGTGAATGCGACCCTGGGTTGCGAACGCGATGGTTGAGGGGCGGAGAACCATCGCGAATGCGAAGCACTTCTCGCGAACGCGGATGCCATTTTGGCAAATGTATCGCGAGCGCGACAGGTCTCTCGCGGACACAATGAAGACATGATGCACATACGTTAAATATTTGAAAACACTGAATTTCACTCATTTTTCACCATCTTTCCATTTGAGCTCGGATAGAGGCGATTTTGAAGAGAAAATTTATCACCAATTTATAGGTTAGTATATTTTAACTCATTTTCTTCCATTTATAACATTACCCATTAATTTCTAGCCTTAATCTTTGTTCTTCCACGGTAGAAATTTAGTAATTTTGGAAGAATTGAGGGCTTTTGCAAATTCGGGATTTGGACCTCAATTTGTGGTCGAATTTCGAAAATAATTACATAATCAGGCTAGGGGTGAGTGGGTAAATGGATTTTGGTCTGAATGTCGGGTTTTGACCAAGCAAGTCAGGGTAGAATTTGTTTTTTTTTACTTCTTGAAAAAAGTGTAAAAATCCTAATTTTATGTGTTGAATTAATTCCCTTATCATTAATTGACGTAGTTGGGTCGATTTTGGTTATAGACGATCGGTTTTGAGGCGGATTCTAGAGGAAGCCCTGGTAGAGCTCTGAGTTGATTGCAGAGTGAAGAAACTGTCGTGGTTAATCTTGAGGTGACGAGTACATATGCGTCGTTGTTGGGTTAAAGCATGCTGGTGGTAGTTGTTTTCTTGTGATTTACTGCTTTCTTTAACTATGAAATCCATGCTTAGATTAAATTATTATTTATTTGATTGTTCTTTCCTCATTTATGAATTAATTGTGATGATTAAGTATTTTTGGAAGTTGAGGTTCGCATCTTGGAACCATTATTGACGTAAAGTTTATTCTTGCATTATCTATCTCCCAAATTTTTATATTCATTACTGCATGGTAAGTGAAAGTGTTAAAGCACGAAAGATGATTGTCACGACCCCAATTACCCTCTATAGGATATCGTGACAGCACCTAGTCTCTAAGACTAGGTAAGCCAAACACTTACTGAATTAATAGAAAAATTTAACAAACAACTATGAAATTTGATATGGAAATTTCTATACAAGCCAACAATCCCAAAACCGGTAATACAAGTAATAAGCTCTACTGAGTTTGCTAGAAAATTCCTAAATACAACTGTTTCGGAATAAAAATAAAATAGTACAAGTACAATATCAGAAGGTCACTCCGAGGCTTGCGAACGCGACGTCAGGTTTACTTTGAGTCTCCACAGCAAAACGCGAATAGCTAGGTATTGATCAACCAACTCCGAAATACTTGGATCTGCATAAAAATGTGCAGAAAGTGTAGCATGAGTACACCACAGCGTTACCCAGTAAGTATCAAGATTAATCCGGTGGAGTAGTGATGAGGGACAGTCAGGACACTTACTGGACTAAACAATCGGAACAAGTATAAATGTGAACTAACAGGAAAACAATGTTAACATAAAGCTAAGCATTGTAAGGAAGACAAAACAACACCCGCAATGGAACACTAGAAACAACGGTTAGCAACAAGAAGCAAACAGATAGAAATACTGTAGAGTAAGCTGGACACAGTCTAAGACTGATGAAACCAGATAAAGGAAAACAAGTGACAACTCAACAAGAACAACCGCTTTTACACCAGATCTATTCAGGAATTTCCACGTGGTACCAAAACTCATGATCACAGATCACGGGTCCCATTTCCTTAACCCTAATCATTTGGCCTCTTGTGAGAACATTACAAATTCATAACTGCACGGATGAATCACGTGCCAAGAGAGTGGCATTATCTAATATCCGCGTGGACCACTCACGTGCCAACAATAATAACGACTCATGGTTGCACGGACAACTCACGTGCCAATAGGATAACTCTCATGCAGAAGGCAAATACAAGGGAGTACATGTAATTGGTCAATAACACCAAGATTCATCTTTTTAACAGATATGGGTGATTTAGTTATGTGTATGCTTGTGCAAGTGTTCTATCACAATTCAAGTCAACAAGTAAGAGTAGAGACAATGAATGTCACATAAAAAATGATCACCACCAAATGTACACGGTATAACTCACACAAGGTAGGCACACCACTACACAAATAAAAACAATAAGCCCACATGCCATCACAAATCATTCCCCGACATAGCCCACCTTGTCTCACCACGCATGCAATAATAAAGTAATTACCCACCTTGTCTCGCAGTACGTGCATAATAATATTCCCACATTATCTCGCCACATGCACAACCCACATATATAGCATGTCTTGTCATGCCGCATTTGCAAATATCATTAGAAACAATAGCACAGTAGAAACCTCATGCAAACACTCGAACAATCCTCCCAACAATATCACGTGTGCCAAAAGACAACAACACAAGAAAATGATTTTCACAACATGTACCCATAAGACACAAAATTTCCTCAAAATAGTTCAATACCACAATCACGCATAGCCCTCGGCTCAACAACACTAAGTAAAACTATAACAAGGACAATAACGCAAGAATACGACAAGTAAATCAACACAAGAACTTCATAACGTAAGAAAATGGAAGAACGAGCTCACAAATAAAGACACAACATGTAATAATGGTCTCAACAAGAATAACTCAACAACAGAGAGATAATGTGTAACAATGATTCCACTAAAGTACAATTCGTCGATAAGGGAGGTAGCATGAATCAATGATTCTAAATAAGGATAAGTCAACAATGAAAGGGATAACAAAACTTCAATTAAGGTTGAGCAATTACAGAAAAGATATTAATAAATTCAATTAAGGATAAGCAATTACAGAAGGAATAATAATAACCTCAATTAAGGATAAGCAATTACAGAAAGGATAATAATAACTTCAATTAAGGATAAGCAATTACGGAAAAGATAACATGTCAACAAAAGAGGCAATATCTTAAATTAAGGCACATAAGCGTTTAATTGGAAACAAGGGTAAAACATGAATCAATTAATTCCAAATAAGACATGTAAGGGTAAATTTAGTAAATGAGGGGATTTAGCATGCTAAAACAACTTCACATCTAATGAGCATAAGAACCTAAGACCCCTAAATGGTCAAATTTCCACAAAAAAGCCCAAGTACGTACTCATCACCTCGCATACACGGCCTTCACATGACACAATTAGCACAAATGACTCAAATCCAAAGACTTAGTTTCCCCCACATAAAGTTGAGCAAGATACTTACATCAAAGAAGCTAGAATGTTACTCTAAAATGACCTCTCGAGTGAAACAACCTTTGTACAACTCAAATCTAGCTAAAATAACTTCAAAACATAAATAAAACTCTTAGAAAACGATTCCAGATAATAAAGCTTCAATCTTTAATAAAACTAAAAAGTCAACCTCAGGCCCGCACCTCGGAACCCGACAAAATTCATAAAATTTGAACACTAATTCAATTATGAGTCCAACCATACTAATTTCATCCAATTCCGACTCCGAATCGATGTTCAAAACCCAATTGTTCTATATAGAAAAGTTTTTGATAAAACCCCCCAATTCTCAAATCAAAACATGTATTAATTAAAAAATGAAATTCTATAATCATATTAAAATACAGAAATTATAGTTATATACTGACACTCATGAAAAGACGAGAAGAACGATGCGAAAATAACTTCAATGAGAGCTCTTGAACTCAAAATATGCTCAAAATACCAAAATAACGCGGTTTGATTTTTTATACTCAAGGATTTTCGCTTTTGCGACTAAGACATCCACACCTGCACATTTCCAGCTGTAATTTCTGCATTTGCAGATCATTTATGTCACGACCCGGATTTCCCACCATCCGGACTGTGATGGTGCCTGACATTGCACTCGCTAGGCAAGCCAGCGTTAGAGTTGTATTTAACCTTTTCCGTTACTTTTTCTTTTAGAAACAAAATTCAACAAGCTAACTCAACGAGATACAGAAAAGTACATAATTAACTGATTATCCTTGCAAATATTAATAAAATCGAAAGTATCACCACAAAGAAACTGGTGTCACAACCCACGAACATTCTATGTATATCTACAAGTATGAGTTTGAAAGAAGAATACATATGCCTCGAATGCAAAGTAAAACTAAATTGTAAAGCATAGGAGGGGACGCCAAGGCCTGCGGACGCCTGCAGGACTACCTTGGGTCTCCCGGACAAATAGCTGCAACCGACCTCTCCATCAGCCACAATCAGCTCCAAAATCTGCACAGAAGTGCAGAGTGTAGCATCAGTACAACTGACCCCATGTACTGGTAAGTGCAGAGCCTAACCTCGACGAGGTAGTGACGAGGCAACGGCGGGGCATTTATAGTATAATCTGTATTCAGTTTATAATAAAGCAAAAAGGAAGTTCGAAATAAAATAGAATAGTAACTTGTAGTAAATAGAGACGAAACCCAATCATCTTGCTAGTACTTAGCTATAACCAATCCTTAAGAAAGTTTCAATGCTACAGAGGGAAATCACAGTAGAAGCAGCACAAATAAATAAACAATCAAATGATGCAGCGTGTATCCCGATCCCACTATATAATCAGCAACAATATGAAAATTAACCCGTATTCCTCCTATTACGGCGTCCAACTCGATCACACATGTCCACACTTATTACTTCTCAATATATCACCCTTATTCCTCCTGTTACAGCGTGCAACCTGATCCCACCTGTCCACCCTTATTACTCCTTGTTGCGGCGTGCAACCCGATCCCACCAGACAATCACCAGTCACATATAAGAACAAATGTTTCACAATTTTTCTCAAACCCTTTGAAACATGTATGCCTCAAACCAATGTAAACGGAAAGCAAAACAATTAGGGAACTTCACCAATTATTACTACACAGCGAGACAAACTGGAATTTACCATGAAACACTGACAACCAGCTTACCCATTAATGTACCACAATGAAACTATGGAACAACTATACTTTCAAATAAGTAAAATGATATCTAACAAAAGCAAGTAGACATGGAAGCATCAATAGGCATGGAACAGTTAAGACAGGAAGATAATAAATTGGGAATGGGGAATGGAGGAGGCTAAACAAGTAATTTGGCGGCACATAGGTACTCGTCACTTCACCTATATGCCACACACATGCAATTTCACATAGCAATTAAGTCAGGGATTCCTAATCCCTCAAGTCGAAGTTAGACCAAACACTTACCTCAATCTGACGGCCAACTCAACTCTCAATTATTGCTTTTCCACTATTTTCCACCTCCGGACCACTCGTATCTAGTCAATATAAACTTAATAACATAAATTATTTCTAAAGAAACCAACTCTAATGCATAATTAGAGTTTCCCAAAATTTTCCCCAAAAAGTCAAAAATCAACCTCGGGCCCACTCGGTCAAAACATGAAATTCGGACAAAAATTCAATTACCCATTCACCCCCGAGCCCGGATATACAATTGGTTTTGGAATACGACCTTAATTTGAGGCATAAATCCCAAAATTTTGAAAATCCTAAGTTCTACCCAACCCCCCCCCCCCCATTCCACTATGAAAATCGTAGATTCTAGGGTAAAATCTTGATAAAATAAGTGAAAGATTTAAAGGATTGAGTTAAGAATCACTTACATATGATTTGGGGAAGAACTTGCCTTTGAAAAATTTCCTAAAGGGTTTGGGACTGTTTTGAAAGATTGAAAAATGAGAAAATCCCGTCAAAGTACCCATGTTATCAGCTGCAGGTGTCGTAATTGTGACCAAAGCTTCGCAATTGCGAAGCTCGCAAATGCGAGAAAGGTGTCGCAAATGCGAACCCATCGCATTTCCGCTGTTGTTGCAAATGCGAACCCATCACATTTCCGCTGTTGTTGCAAATGCGAACCTTTTGGTCGCAAATGTGAAGAATTGCCTTACCCAGTTCCCATCACAAATGCGAGACTCCAATCGCAATTACAATTGCTAACTTTCCGCAAATGCGATCACACTGTCGCAAATGCAAACCTAGGTTGATCTAGGCATTTATCGCAAATGCAAATAAATTATTCGCAAATGCGAACGTGACAGAAAATGGGGAATTTTGTAAAGAACACTGACCTAGCAATTGCTAGATCAGAGGCCAGTTCCCAGAAAATGCAGACACTAGAAAAATTCTAATTCTAACTCCCTCTGTAGCCTACCCGAAACTCACCCGAGCCCTTGGGGCTCCAAACCAAGCATGCACGCAAGTGTAAAAATATCATACAGACTTGCTCGTGCGATCAAATAGTTAAAAGAACACCTAAAACTACGGATTTAGCCTCAAAACTCATGAATTCCTCCAGAACATATCAAATTCACTATCTTCTTAACCGAACGTCCGAATCACGTCAAATAAACTCCGATTTCCACCAAATTTCACAAACATGACATATGTGTTATAATAGACCTATACCAGGCTCCGGAACCAAAATACGGGCCCGATACCAACAAGTTCGAACAATAATCAATTTATTTAATTCTATGGATTTTCAGTCTTACAATTTCCATCAAAAATTACTTTCTCGAGCTTGGGACCTTGGAATTTGATTTCGGGCATACGCTCAGGTCCCATATTTTATTACGGACCCACCGGGACCGTCGGAACACAGGTCTGGGTCCGTTTACTCAAAACGTTGACCAAAGTCAACTAAAAATAATTTTAAATTTCAACAATTATTATTTCTTCTATTTTCCACATAAATGCATTTTGAAATTATGCCCGGACTATGCACGCATCTCGAGGAGGATAATTATAATATTTCTAAGGATAATGAGTGTGTAATAAGTCCTAAAACACAAGATGACCCCTTGGGTCATCACAATCTCCACCTCTAAAACAATCGTTCGTCCTCGAACGGACATAGTAAAGTACCTGAACTAGCAAACAAGTGTGGATATCTACTCCGTATTTTTGGCTCGGACTCCTAAGTAGCTGCCTCAACAGGCTGACCTTTCCATTGCACTCGAACTGAAGGGTAACTCTTCGACCTCAGTTATCGAACTTGCCGGTCTAGAATTGCTACCGACTCCTCCTCAGAAGTCAAATCCTTATCCAACTGGACAGAGCTGAAATCTAATACGTGGGACGAGTCACCATGATAGTTACGGAGAAGGGACACATAAAATACTGGATGAAATGAGGATAACCCTGGAGGCAACGCAAGTCTATAAGCCACCTCCCCCACTCTCTTGAGAATCTCAAATGGCCTGATATACCTAGGGCTCAACTTGCCCTTCTTCCCAAATCTCATGACACCATTCATGGGCGATACTCGAAGTAATACACTCTCCCCGACCATGAATGCCACATCACGAACCTTACGGTCGGCATAACTCTTTTTCCTGGACTAAGTTGAACAAAGGCGATCCCGAATGACCTTGACCTTGTTCAAGGCCTCCTGTACCAAATCTCTACCCAACAACCGAGCCTCCCCCGGCTCAAACCACCGAACTAGCAATCTACATCGCCTACCATATAATGCCTCATAGGGGGCCATCTGAATGCTCGACTGGTAGCTATTATTGTAGGAAAGTTCTGCTAACGGCAAGAACTGGTCCCAAGAACCTCAAAAGTCAATAACAAAAGTGCGGAGCATATCCTCCAAGATCTGAATAGTACGCTCGGACTGCCCGTCCATCTGATGATGAAATGTTGTGCTCAACTCGATCCGTGTACCCAACTCACGTTGTACTGCCCTCTAGAAATATGAGGTAAACTGTGTACCTTGATCAGAAATGATAGACGCGGGCACACCGTGAAGGTAGGCGATCTCTCATATATAAATCTTTGCTAACCACTCCGAGGAATAGGTGACTACCACAGGAATGAAGTGCTCTAACTTAGTTAGCCTATCCACAATAACCCACACAGCGTCGAACATCCTCTGAGTCTGTGGGAGTCCAACAACAAAGTCCATAGTGATACGTTCCCACTTTTACTCAGGAATCTCCATCTGCTGAAGCAAATCGCCTGGTCTCTGGTGCTCATACTTCATCTGCTGACAATTCAGGCACCGAGCTACATAAGCCACTATATCTTTTTTCATCCTCCTCCACCAATAATGCTATTGTAGGTCCTGATACATCTAGGCAGTGCCCGGGGGGATAGAATACCGAGAACTGTGAGCCTCGTCAAGGATCAACTCACGAAGCCCATCAACATTAGGCACACATACCCGACCCTGCATCCTAAAAACATTTTCATCCCCAACTGTAACATGCTTGGCACCACCGCACCAAACTGTATCCCTAAGGGCAATCAAGTGAGGGTCATCATACTGCCGATCTCTGATACGCTCAAACAAGAAACACCGGGCGACTGTACAAGACAAAACACGGTGGGGCTCTAAAATATCCAACCTCACAAACTGATTGGCCAAAGTATGAATATATGAAGCTAGCGGTCTCTCACCGACCGACATGAAATCAAGGTTGCCCATACTCACTGCCTTCCTACATAATGCATCGGCCACCACATTGCCCTTTCCCGGATGATACAATTTTGTGACGTCATAGTATTTCAATAGATCTAACCATCCCCTCTGCCTCAATTTGAGATTCTTCTGCTTGAACAAATACTGAAGGCTGCGATGATCTGTGAAAACCTCACGCGGCACGCCATAAAGATACTGCCTCCAAATATTCAATGATTGAATAATGGCTACCAACTCTAAGTCATGAACATGGTAATTCTTCTCATGAATCTTCAACTGACGAGACGCATATGCTATTACCCTGCCCTCCTACATAAACACTGCCTCGATCCCCATACGGGAGGCATCATAATATACCGTGTAAGATCCTGAACCTGATGGTAATACTAACACCGGTGTTGTAGTCAAAGCTATCTTGAGCTTATGAAATCTCGCCTCACACTCGTCCGACCATCTGAATGGGTCACCCTTCTGGGTCAACCTGTTCATCGGGGCTGCTATAGATGAAAACCCCTCTACAAACCGACAGTAATAACCTGCCAAACCCAAGAAGCTCCCGATATTTGTAGCTGAAGTGGGTCTAGGCCAGTTCTTAACTGCCTCAATCTTCTTAGGATCCACCTGATTACCCTCTATCGATACGACGTGACCCAAGAAAGAAACTGAATCAAACCAAAACTCTCACTTCGAAAATTTAACATACAACTACATGTCCCTCAAATTCTGGAGCACTATCCGGAGGTGCTGCTCATGCTCCTCCCGGCTGCGGGAGTATATCAAAATGTCATCAATAAACACAATCACGAATGAATCCAGGTAAGGCTTGAGCACTCAGTTCATCAAGTCCATAAATATTGTGGGGGCATTGGTCAACCCAATTGACATCACCAAAAACTCATAGTGCCCATACCGCGTCCGAAAGGTCGTCTTAGGGACATCGAACGCTCGAAACCTCAACTGATGGTAGCCAGATCTCAAGTGAATCTTTGGAACTACCTTGGCACCCTAAATCTGATCAAACAAATAATCAATCCTTATCAACAGATACTTGTTCGTGATCATGACCTTGTTCAACTGCTAATAATCTATACACATCCTCATTGACCCATCCTTCTTCTTCACAAACAAAACCGGTGTACCCCATGGAGAGACACTAGGTCTAATGAAGCCTTTATCAAGCAAATCATGTAATTGTTCCTTTAACTCTTTCAACTTTCGCGGGGTCATCCGGTATGGCGGAATGCAAAAGTCAATATCCCTATCGGGTGGCATCCCTGGCAGGTCTGCAAGAAATACCTCAGGAAACTCTCGAACGATAGGCACAAAATTCATAGAAGGAACCTCAGCACTAGAATCACGAACATAAACCAAATAGGCCAAACATCCCTTCTCGACCATACGTCGAGCCTTCATATAAGAAACAACCATGCTAGCAGAATTACCAGGGGTCCCCCTCTACTGTAATCGAGGCAACCCTGGCAAGGCTAAGGTCACTGTCTTGGCATGACAGTTCAAGCTAGCATGATACAGTGACATCCAATCCATGCCCAATATCACATCGATGTCAAGAAGAAAAAGGTCTACACTATTCTCAAGACCCCCAATAACGACCAAACACGAGCGATAAACACGATCTACCACAATAGCACCCCCCACGGGCGTAGAGACATATACAGGGGCACTGAAGGAATCACAGGGCCCAACCAAATATGGAGCAAAATAAGAGGACACATAAGAGTAAGTAGTCCCCGGATCAAATAGGACTGAAGCATCTCTACTACAAACTGAAACAGTATCTATGATAACAACAATAAAGGACTCAACCTCAGACCTGGCTGGGAAGGCATAACACCGAGGTTGGGCCCTACCACCCTGAAACATATCTCTGGGAGGACCTCTGACATGCGGACCTCCACATTTAGAGGCCTGACCTCCACCTCTAACAGTCTGACCCCTACCTCGAACTGTCTGGCCTCTTCCTCTGGCCGGCTAAGCAGGCGGTGCAGCAACTGGTGCCGGAACCATGGAACGAGAACCCTGATACAGTGGTTGAACACCAGATAATCTCGGATGGGCTCTCCGAATACGCCCATAATCACCACACACAAAATACCCATCTTGATATTGAGGCTGTGAAAATTGAGACTGACCCTGATGAGCCGGCTGACCACGAAAAAAACTCTGAAGAGGAGGTGCTCTAATAGAAGCTGGTGGTGCACTATAGGTTGGCTGCCCATAAAGAGGTATATAAGAACCACGACCACCTGGGGTACCGTGGGATGCCTGGAGAGTCTAATGGAATGGCCTAGGAGGATGGCCTCTATCAAAAGTACCCCTGCCTCTAGATGAGATGCTGTTGAAACCAACGGAATGACGAGGTCTCTTATATTACCCCTGACCTCCCTATCCAAGAACCATCTCTACCCTCCTGGCTACATTGGCCGCATCCTGTAATGAAATCTCTCTCCCAGTCTCCTTAGCCATCTCCAATCTAATAGGCCGAGCATGTAACGACCCCACCGGTTGTTTTGAGAAATTAAGCTTCGTTTTGTGGAATAAGTTCTTGAACGACTTCACTTTATGTATATCAACTTGTGTGCATGGTTGGATTCAGTTACCGGATAATCCGGAGTCCAATTGGAAAGAAAATTTCTATTATTGGAAGCTTAACTGATGGAAGTTGATCGGAGGTTTGAATTTTGAGTAAACGGCTTCAGAATGAGTTTTGGTTGATGCCAACAGCTTTTTATGATGATTTTTGACTTAGGCGCGCATCCGGAATTGGTTTTGGAGGTCCGTAGAGTAATTTGAGGCAATTCGACGGAAGTTAGAATTTTGGCGATTTCGGCCGATAAGTGAAAATTTGATATCGGGCTCGGAATGGGATTCTAAAAGTGGTTGTAGGTCCGTAGTGTTATTTGTGACATGTGTGTCAAATTTCAGGCCATTCGGACTAGTTTGATGTGTTTCGGCATCGGTTGTGGGTTTTGGAAATTTTATAGTTCATAGGCTTGGATCCATGAATAATTGGTGATTTTGATGTTTTGTGAAGTGGTTTGAAGGCTTGAGTAAGTTCGTATGGAGTTATAGGATTGATTGGTATGTTTGGTCGGGGGCCTCGGGGTTGTTTCGGATGCCCAACGGATGAGTTTGAGACTTTGTGAACAGCTGAACCATTCTGGTTCTGATGTCTCGCACCTGCGATGGTATTTTCGCAGGTGCGGACAAGAAGATGCGGCACCGCAGGTGCGATCCCGGTGTTGCAGGTGCGAAATTTCTGGGCTGGTTATACCAAAAATCCGAGGGTTTGAAATTCATAATTTCAAAATCGATTGTGAGCTCGGAACTTGGCGATTTTCAGTGGGATTTGAAGAGGAGAATCATAGGTAACGTTTTCTAACCTTAATCCATTTGTATATCAATAATCTCTATCAGTTTTCTCAATCTAATCAATGAAATTGGATGAAAAACCATGAAATTGGGAGGAATTTTCCCCAAGTAGAAATCCGAGGATTTAGGGAGATTTAGACGTCGGATTTTGTTGATTCTTGTTTGAGTGGGTTCATGAGCGAATGGGTGTTCGGGAAATATAAATTTTACCCGATTCTGAGATGTGGGCCCAGGGTAATTTTTGGGCAATTATCCTAATGTCACGTCTTAGCTTCGAATTTATTAGTTAAACTAGTTGCTTGTGGTATTATTTACACGATGCTATTGATTTGATTAGATTTGGGCCATTGGGAGTAGGATACCCGTGGAAAGAACGTGATTTCAAGTTTGATTTGAGCAGTTGAGGTAAGTATCTTGCCTAACCTTGTGTGGGGGAATTTCCCCTTAGGATTTGAGTCTTCTATGTTGATTGTAGTCCGTGTACGCGAGGTGATGAGTGCATGCTCGGACTTGTTTGTGGAAAGTTGACCCTTAGGAATCTTAGGTCCTTATATTCGTTGAGTATGAATCGTCCTTAGCATGATTGAATTTCCTAATTTCTAGTGTCATCCTTGTTTTCTAAAATGTGGAAATTCTTACTTTCGGATTTACTCCTATTGCCTATTTGACTCCTAATCGACTTATCTGAAAATCTTATTTCCTTTACTGTCATGCTATATCTTCTTAACTGCGTATCTCAAATTTGCAATTATCTTCATCTCAATCTATAATTGTTTTTGTCTTAAATAAAGTTATGACTATTCTCTGCTGCTTGTCCTCAAGTGGAAATTGTTGAATATTCTCGTAACTGCTCAACCTTAAAAGAAGTTTAGATATTCTATACCTTCGTTGCTTGCCCTTATATGGAGTTATCGGATTTTTGTTGATTTCGTGTTGTTCACCCGTGTAATTAGGTGTGGCTGTTACATGCTATTTTCTTTCCTTGTTGAGTGATTCATAATATGCCTAGTTCTCCGTATTATGTTTATTTCTCGTGAACTAGTTTTGCTTATCTTGTGTCCGAAGGTTCTTGAGTTGATATATTAATTGTATCTTGAACTGTTGTCGTTGTTGTTGTTGTACTTGTTGTGGTGATTCACGAGGTTTCTGCCGTGCGGTCGTTGATATGGGGATTTGCACGATGTTTCTGTCGTGCCGTGTTTACTATTGATATTGCACATGCGGCATGATAAGGCAGGATATGAGATTGAGGGTTGCGCATGTGGAGTGACAAGGTGGGAACATGTTTATGCACGTTTGGTGAAACAAGGCGGGCATATACTTTACTATTGCACACGTGGCGTGACAAGGTGGGCTATGTCAGGGATTGTTTGTGATACTTGTGTTGGCATGGGGACATTCCTTGTTGTTGATATTGTGTACTGGAACTCTTACTATGTGAGTTTATTCGCGTGGAAATTGGTGAGATGAAAATGTGCGTGTTTCCCCTTTTCCTTCTCTTATGTTTATTGGTTGTGGAAATCATGTTAGGACACCTACACAAGCATGCACGTAATTAAGTACTACTAATGGATGTAGGACTCCTTGTTGTTCTCAAGATAGATACTCTTGTTGTGCTTACCATGTGGGTTGAAATTACCCAATTGGCACGTGATTCGTCCGTGCAGTTAGTACTCGAATGAGGGCGCAAGATGCCAAGTGTTAGGGTTCGAATATTGGGACCTGTAAATGGTGATTTGTCCGAGGTTCGGAACCTCGTGGAGATGACTATGAAGTTGATGTAGAAGTGGTTGAAGTTGTTGAGTCATTACATGTACGTGTTGTATATTTACATGCCGAATTTGTCTATGTTCTATTCAGTCTTTGTGTTACTTCATGGTTTCCGCTGATACTTATTGTTTTCGTTCTTTATCGAATTCACTGTCTTGTTAGCTATACTGCGTAGCCTTTATGTGTATATCATTATTTCCCTGATTCCTATATTGATCCCTTTATGGGCATACGCCCAGGTCCCATATTTTATTACGGACCCACTGGGACCATCGGAACATGGTTCCGAGTCTGTTTACTCAAAACATTGACAAAAGTTAAATAAAAATCATTTTAAATTTCAACAATTAAATTTCTTCTATTTTCCACATAAATGCTTTCCGGAATTATGCCAGGACTGCGCACACATATCGAGGAGGATAATTATAAGATTTTTAAGGTTAATGATCTTGGAATAAGTCATAAAATACACGATGACCCCTTGTGTCATCACAATTTAATGCAAATGCAAAGTCGCAGATGCGGACTCAACTTCGCATCTGCGAAGCACCAGCACCAGCTCACTTCTCCGACACTAAAATGAGCATAACTTCCTCATATGATGTCCAAATTCGACGATTCTTTTTGTTATGGCTCCGTAATTACAGTACTGATCTAATGCTTCAATCAAAACAGAAATTGGAGCTCAGTTGCTTAACTTGGTACAATTTATGCTTGAAGAAAAGAAATCGAACCATAAAAAAAACGAGCGCAACACAACCCAAACCTATTTGAAACTCACCCGAGCTCCTCGAGACCGCGTTCAAACATACCAATAAGTCCTAAAACATAAAGAGGGTCTGATCGAGGCGAAAAATCACATTAAACAACATCAAAACTACGAATCACACCTCAAGTCGAGCTTAATGAACTTAGGAACTTTCAACTTCTACAACTCGCGCCGAAACATATCAAACCAATTCAGAATGACATCAAATTTTGCATGCAAGTCTCAAATGACATAGTGGAGCTAATAAAACTCTCAGAATTTCAATCCGAGCCCGATCTCAACAAAACCAACTCCTGGTCAAACCTCTTAACCTTCCAAAACATCCATTTTTTAATTTTTGCCAAAATACTTTAAATTATCCTACGGCCCTCCAAATCCAAATTCGGACGCATGCTTAAGTCCACGATCACCATACAAAGCTATTGGAATCATCAAAACGCCATTTCATCTACACAAAAGTCAAACTCCGGTCAACTATTACCGTTTAAGCTTCTAAAACAAGAATCCTTCTTCCAAATTGACCCCGAACCATATGAAATCAGAACACGACCACACACACTATTCATAATACATAATACATAGTTGCTCGAGACCTTAAGCCACCGAACATAATGCTAATTCTCAAATCGACCGATCGGGTTGGTACATTCTCCCCCTCTTAGAAAACACTTGTCCTCGAATGTGTCACGAATCGTTCTGAAGTCATCCATCACTGAGTGAACTTACCATACATATGCCCAGAGGTTACCCCACATCACCCAAAATCCACGTAAGCCCCATAACACTACCTCAACTAAAGATTTTTCCTTCCACCAATAAAAATAGGCCTTAAAACCAAATTTCTCACTATCCGATTGTTTCACAAAGACCCGATTCCTACATCAACACACGGTATCAGCCTCTACCAGCTATAATAACCTATGTCGACATATGTCCATAACAACATCTCTAATAAAAATAGTCGTCCGTACTCAAACCCAGCACCGGCAATTAACCTCATATCAGCTAGAATGCTATTTCAAACCTCCAGAGCAACGATAACGGTGCAAGAAACACGAAGATGCCATGACTATTTAATCATATCAACAAGTAACACCCAACACCACTTGGGCACCTACCTCGTAAGCTAAAACCCAATAAGCGCAACATGAATATGACTTAATATCTGAGGGAACACATGAAAGAACTATCAAGAAAGCTCGATAGGCACAACTCCCTATCAGTAGCATACTATGAATTAATTCCTCAAGGGAGAATCAAACGATATGAACAAATCACAATGATCTCATCCTAATATAACTTCACTGCGGCACGCATCCCGGTTCAAACATAACAAACCTCATGGAAACGCGAGGATCCCATCCTCAGCTCTGAATCACAAGTAGATTACACATCATACTGACTGAAACCTTCCACTACTTCAATTTCTGCTAGCAAGGTCACAACATATGTTGAACTCCCACATCGGTAGAGCATCTAATTCACAAATTGTAACTAGTCGCCCACAAATCACATCAAAACCTACCGTAATGGGTAATAGAAAGTCATTCATAGTCTCATATTTCTCATTTATGAATAAAACAAAAGGATAGACACGGGATACCACAATAGAATATCCCAGAAAGGGTAAACACATAAACAGAGTACAAAATCACGAAATTCACCCATATGTGAAGCACCATAGAAGGACTCACCCCGATAAGAAGAACCAAAACAAAATACGACCATCATGTACGACATCATCTCGTGCATCGGCTTTAGCCTTATTATATAAAACACATTAAGGGGTTGGGCCTCCCTCTCTAAGGCACCCTTTACCCGCCTGACCTATACCCTAAGTTGGCTGTGCAGGGATATCAACAACTGGAGCACAACTCATAGCTTGAATAGCCTACTGTGACACATATATCCGGAGTCTGGTACAATCTCTCACCATATGGCTAGTATATCCACATTCAAAGAAACTTGGTGTGGTTGTGGAAGTTGTCCAGCATGGGCAATCTGAGACCCGTGGATATCTGAAGCACCACGTGAAGCCTGAAGTGCCAGCTGAATTGACTGACCCACAAAAAATTTACCATGGAATACCTTGCCTCCAAAATAGGGACTAGTATATCCTCCCGGTCTACGAGGCCCCTTAGCCTCCTTGTCCTCTCTCTCGTAACCCGCATGTCCTCTAGTCACTGAGAGATCTGTACCACCTACTGAAATGAAACATACAACTCCAACTCTCAAGACATGTTAAACCGGATATGATGACTAAGCCCCTCAGTGAATTTGCAGACTCGCTCTCTAAGTATAGAAACCAAGGCAAGTGCATGTCTGGACAAATCACAGAATCTAATGGCATACTCTGACACTGACATACTACTCTCGCTAGCTGATCCAAATATGTGCGCCAGGCATCCCGAAGAGTCTGAGGAACATACTCCCTCAAGAAGAACTCTGAAAATTGATCCCATGTGAGTGAAGTTGCTTCGGCTGGGCTACCCAACTCGTACATTCGCCACCACTGATATGTCGCTCCCTTAAGCTAAAACGTAGCAAAAGAAACCCCACTCTTCTCCACAATACCCATAGTGTAGAGAATATGGTGGCACTCCCCTAGGAAACCATGTGCATCTTCTGAAGCAAAACCACTAAAGTTAGGAGGGTAATACTTCTTGAACCTTGCAAGTATAAGTTGTTCTTCCTCAGATGCTGCTTCCCTAATGACGGGATGAACTGGAACAACTGGTTGTGCTGGCACCACACACTGAACCTGATCAATGTGAGCCCACTGCTCTAAGGTATGGGCGGTAGGAGTATGAGCGCCTCCCCCTGTCTGTGAAGTAGCTGGTACAACCGGAATCAACCCCGCCTGAGCCAATAAACCAAATATGCTCAAAGGTATCTTAAAGTCAAGGGCAACAACAGGCGCCTCCCGAGCTAGCCCCCAATAGGAGCTATTGGCAGCTCCTCAATATCAGTTATAATTTGACTTCTGATTATATTTCTGATGGTTTTTTTAGCTCCTTTGGGTTATTTTGTACTTAGGAGTGCGTCTGGATTGTGGTTGAGAGGTCCTTAGTAGAATTTGGCTTGGAATGGCAAAAATTGGAATTTTGGAAAAGTTTGACCAGGAGAGGACTTTGTGATATCAGTGTCAGATTTCGATTTCGTAAGTTAGATTAGGTTTGTAACGTCAAATATGACTTGTGTGCAAAATTTGAGGTCAATCGGACGTGATTTGATAAGTTTCGGCATTGGTTGTGGAAGTTTGAAGTTTCAAAGTTCAATGATTTCGATTTGACGCGTCATTCGTAGTTTTGATATTGTTATGTGTATTTTGAGGCCTCGAGTAGGTCCGAGTTATGTTATGGGACTTGTTGGTATGTTTGGACAGGCTCTCAAAGGGCTCGGGCGTGTTTTGGATCGATTTCAAACCATTTATCTTCATGTTGCTATTGCCAAGGAGCTGCTGGTTCTAGTGTTCCGCACCTGTGATTGATATTGTGCAGGTGGAATGGTCACAGATGCGAGCCAAGCTTCGTAGATGCGAGCCAGGCTTCGTAGATGCGAGATTTTATTGAGGAGTGAACATCCGTAGGTGTGGAGGTAATTGCGCAGAAGCGCGACTACAGATGCGGTCATGGTCATCTCGCAAATGCGAGCCCTTTTCCACAAAAGTGAAGGTCGCAGATGCGCCCACTTACACGCAGATGCAAAAGTGCTGGGTAGAGTTATAAAAATCGAGGTGTTGGTTCTTTCTCAATATTTTGAGATGTGGGACTCAGATTGAGGCGATTTTTGAAGAAATTTTCATAACAAGGATTGGGGTAAGTGTTCTCTACTTAGTTTTGAGTATATTTCATGAATCTATCTTCATTTTTGGCAATTGTTTGATGAATTTTGAAGATAAATTGGGGGTTTTGGCCTAAAGTTTTGTAATATAGATTTTTGAGTTTTGAACATCGAATTGGAGTCCAAATTGAGTGAAACTAGTATGGTTGGACTCGTAATTGAATGGGTTGTCGATTTTGCCAGTTTTGTCGGGTTCCGAAGTGCGAGCCCGTGTTGGGATTTTGGGCCGATTTAGGGCTTTGATTCAAGATTGATCTTTTACGACCGGGATTGGTTCCTTTAGTATTTGTTTGATTTATTTAAATTTTTGTTGGTCGGTCTCGATCCATTCGGAGGTCGTAACACGTGGGGTGGCATCTTTGGAGAATTGCTTGGCTTGCTCGGCATTGGTATTGGCTTGTTCGAGGTAAGTAACTCTTCTAAACTTAGTACTGAGGGTATGAAACCCTGCAATACGTGTTATGTGATTGGTATTAAGGTGACGCACATGCTAGGTAACGGGTGTGTGGGCATGCACCCTGTGAATTGGGACTCTATTGTCCACATGGCACTGTGTAGTGGCCCTATTTTGTTGATATCTTTGTTTTCACCATGTGATTAAGTAACTGAGCTGTTAATCATGTTAAATATCATGTTTAGGATTTATGTTGATATTGTTAGGACCCATAGTGGTCGTTTCTTGCTGTCATCTCACTGATTTCATTGACATTTCATACTAAGTCATATTCATGCATTCATATCATATCTCAGTCTCAGTTGTTATTTATTGATACATCATATCTTTGTTGTTGGGCTAATTTCATGACATTGTGAGCTCGTGAGTGAGACTAGAGAGAGATTGATGACTGAGTGATGCTGAGGGCCTGAGTGAGAGTGATCCCATAATATCACTCTCACGCAGGCCCTCGGCCTCACTCAGTCATCAATCTCTCTCTAGTCTCACTCACGAGCTCACAATGTCATGAAATTATCCCAACAACAATGATATGATGTATCAATAAATAACAAATGAGACTGAGATATGATATGAATGCATGAATATGACTTAGTACGAAATATGGGATGCACGCCGCAACGATATAGCGTTTGGGCTGAAGGAGCCCCTCCGGAGTCTGCACACCCCCAGTGAGCGCAGTCGACTATGTATATATATATATAGATCGGGTTACATGCCGCAACGAGCCTTATAGTTATATGTATATAGATCAGGTTGCATGCCGCAACGAGCCTTATGTATATATGTATATGGATCGGATTGCACGCCGCACTGAGCCTTATGGCTATATATATATATGGATTGGGTTGCACGCCACAACGAGTATTGTATAGTTATGAGTGATTGAGTGTGTTGATTATTGAGCACGGTAAGAGATAATGCAAGACAGTGAGGTTGAGTACTCTAAAAGTGTGAGTACATGAGTTCATCACTGAGAGGCATTGCATGTGACATACGTACTTGAGATGCATGCATAGAGGGGCATTCCCTTTTGCTGACCGGTTTTGGTGATATTTATGATTTTACCTATGTCTTGACATGTAGGCATTGAGATATACTTTCCTCATGCTATTTGAAAATAAAACATTTACCTGATGAAAGGTTTTCAGGGAAAATTTTAGTTTCAAGCTTACTCATATTTTTGACGATTTCGATAAAGGATTTGGGTTTTCACAACTACACTTGAACAACGGAACTATTTTTCGGAAACTTTGAATTAACTGAGCATTTTAAATTACGAGTTATTTTTTTTATTATTTGCTTTACATTATTATGAACTGTTGTTGGCTATTGGTGTTGGACCCGACCTATGTTCCAGCTCGTCACTACTTTCAACCGAAGGTTAGGTTTGTTACTTACTCAGTACATGTGGTCGGTTGTACTGATACTACACTTTTGTACCTTGCATACAGATGCAGGCTACTGATATTGTTGCGTTCGATGGGAACTGGTTTGAAGATGTACCTGTGTCCCGGTTGTACATGCCCTTGGTCGTAGTAGCTTTAGGTATATAAAACTTTGTTTATGTACTTTTCAAACAGACAGCGCGTTTATTTCGTTTCAGCTTTGTAAACTCTATTCTTAAAGCTCATGATTTGTACTACCAGTCCTTGGAAAATTTATAGGTTTCAAATACTTTCTTCCATTTAATTATTTTATTAATTTAATTGGAAATGGATAATTATTAAATTGGCTTACCTAGTGGGTTGGGGTTAGGTGCCATCACGACTAGTGGTTTTTGGATCGTGACAAAATAATATCGAAACTACGAATCGCACCTCAAATTGAACTTAATGAAGTTATAAACTTTCAACTTCTACGACTCTCACTGAAACATATCAAATCAATTCGGAATGACGTCAAATTTCGATACAAGTCTCAAATGACATAACAGAGCTAATCTAACTCTTGGAATCGCAATTTGAGCCCCATATCAATAAAGTCAACTCCCGGTCAAACCTCTTAAACTTCCAAAATATCAACTTTCTAATTTTCACCAAAATGCTCCAAATTATCCTACGGCCATCCAAATCCAAATTCGGACACACGCCTAAGTCCAAAATCACCTTACGAAGCTACTGGAATCATCAAAATGATATTTCGGCGTCGTCTAAACAAAAGTAAAACTACGGTCAACTCTTACCATTTATGCTTCTAAAACAAGAATCCTTCTTCCAAATTGATCCCGAATTATTTAATATCCGAACTCGGCCGCACACGCTACTCATAATACATAATATGAAGCTGCTCGACACCTTAAGCTACCGAACAGAATGCTAATTTTCAAAACGACCGATTGGGTCGGTCATTACAGTGATGTCGTGTCGTTTATTGCTTTATTTATTAGTTAATACGTGGTGAGGAAGAGAGTAAAAGTACAAAGGATGATATTGTGTCGTATTTATCGTTTCATGGAGAGTATAAAAGCACGAAAGGTGATGTCGTTCCATATTTATGGTTTCATGGTGAAGTTGAGAGTAAAAACATGATGGGTGATGTTGTGCCGTCTTTATTCAGTATGTTTATCCATTTTCATTGGTTGATGATTTATTTAACTGTCTTATGTTTTCATTCTTGTTGTTGTTATCGTATCTTGTTCCTCTTTCACATGTCCCATCCAAATTTTACTTATTGAATTATTTTTATTACTATGTTGCACATACAGCTACGTTGTACAAGTTAAATTACATGAGTGTCCTGTCATAGCCTCGTCGAGGTTAGGCTCGGCACTTACGGAGTACATTGGGTCGGTTGTACTCATACTACACTCTGCACGTCTTGTACAGATTTTGCTATTGGTCCCAACAGTACGTGAGGTGTTTCAGCTGGGATTATCAGTTTCGGAGACTCGAGGTAGATCTGCTGGCGTCCGCAGACCTTGAGGTCCCCTCACTCTTTCCTCATTTACTGTTCATTTCATCTGAAATAGTTGTATTTATTTCAAACTCTATTTGCAGAACTTCTAGTATCTCATGCACTTGTAACTCCAGATCCAGGATTGTATTTGGCTATTATGTCACTTCGTACTTCATTTTAGTTTCATTTCAGGTTAATTGGTTTTAGTTATTTGAATTATTAAAAACTGGCTTAAGAATTACTCTAATGTTGGCTTGCCTAGCGAGTGAAATGTTAGGTGCCATTACGGTCTCGAAGGTGGGATTCTGGGTCGTGACACTATCATCCTATATCTATACTATATTAAAAACATGAAAGCCCTTAGAAAAATTTCGTTCGCTTTCGTTACCCTTTCAAAACCGATTTTACATTGGATAAAATAGTAATTTATTTTCTTTCTTAATATTTAGGACTTTGAAATCTATTAACAATTTACTCATTAAATTATCTCATATTTGAACTATGTGGGAAGTCCTATTTTTAGGATTAAAAAATAGTATGCGAATAAGTAATAAACATATAAAAGTTTCTCCAATAAAGTAAACCAATACATAATATCTTTAAAATTGTTGGAATTTCAAAAACTTTTATCTTTCGACAATAAATAACTTTGAAGTCATTTTCAACACTTTCATATAATTAATATTTGACCTCCTTTCATGTTCAAACAGTAATATTTTCTCATCATCGTTTCCTTAATAATATTTGAGAACTATACTAAATGAACAAATAACTAAATATTCTCTTCTATCGATTATATGTATAGGACTTGAAAACTACTCTAAAAAAATAAATATGAAAATATTAAAGGATGTTAAAAAAATCGTGTGGACAATATTAATGGATAATAATCATGAGATAGAATATGAGATTATTCAAATTTTTTATTTGGTCGAATTTACATTTTCGACATAATAAATTACAAAAATAGTTATACCATAATTTAGTACTTTTTTTATTTTATATTCAATGTGGGACACTGATATAGAGATTTCCTATGTACGTATCCATGGAAAAATAATAATCAAATGACCAAAATATCCTTCTCCAACGCTTTTCTCCTAAATCATTTAAGAAGTTCTAGGTTAAAATTAAAAATAAAATTTATTCAAGTTTATATATGGTAAAAGATATATTTATGTTATACTTTGTATATTTTATTTTTAATCTAATGACTCAAATATCTACAAAAACATACTATAATTAATAAATAATTTTGGTATTATTTAATCACTATATTATAGTCTATGTATAATTTTTTGTATTCTAAATAAGATTTTATTAATTACTTTTTTCTTTTTCAATCATTCCAACAAGTTTATATCATTTTCTATATATTACTAAGTTATGTGTTGTAAAATATCAAATCAACATTAGTCATCTTTATACTATACATTGTTGTTGTACAAAAAACTCTTAAAATATAGGGGAAACTCTTCATTCCCAAATCTCTAAAGAGATAAGGATTTAAATTTTAAATATGTATTATTTAATAAAACTTTAAGGAATTTTTACAAAGGTATTTACGCATAAATATTTGATTTTATTATTGGTTCAAAAATATAACAATAAAATTCATAAAATATTCCCACAGAAGTCTTTAGAAATTATGCATCTTAGGATTCATTTTTCTTTATTAAGTTAGATAAATGGGGGAATCAACATTCACTATTTTCAAGGACTTATATTTTTTATTTTTTATTTTATAACTCAAAGATATTATTTAATTATTTATGTAAGTTTTCAAAATTATATATTCATTAGTATAAGGTACACACGTGAAATACTTACCCTGGGAATAATACTATATTAAAATCACGAATCCCTTAAGCGAAATGTTGTTCGCCTTTTTACTTTTTAAAAATTGAATTTACATTGGATAAAATTATAATTTAATTCTTAATATTTGGAACTTTCAAATAAAATAAAATACAATTTATCAGATATTTCCTTATTTGAAGTACGTAGGATTCTAATATTTAGGACTCGGAACTAAAACTTTTGTTATGAAATCTTTCATTTTAGAATTAGTAGAAAGTTTGAAATTTAGGAATTCAAAATAAATAGGGAGAACTAGAAGTATGATGTTTTGTGATGGCCCGATAGGTCATCTAGAGTTTTAATTCTGTGTTTTGAAACCTCAGATATCTCATTTTAGCCTTCCTTAATTTGCGTGCACAGTCCGTGTCATTGTCCGGTAGGCTTTTATGTTAAAAATTAATAAAATATGAAATTTTGTCTTAAAAATCCATTTGAGTTGACTTTGGTCAATATTTTGAGCACACGGCTTCGGATCCATATTTTGACGGTCCTAGTGATTTGGGACTTGGGCATATGCCCGAAATCGAATTCAGAGGTCCTTAGCTTGAGTTATCGCTTTTTCAAAAATTTGAAGTTTAAAGGTTTAATTAATTTTAAAGATTTGACCAATGTTTGACTTTATTGATACCGGGTCCGTATTTTGGTTCTGGAACTCGATATAGATCAATTATTTTATTTATTACTTGTCTACTAAATTTGGTAAGAAACGGAGTTGGTTTGACGTGATTCGGACGTTCGCTTGTTAAAATAGAAGTTCTAAAGTGTCATTGAAAGTTTCATTTGATTTGGTGTCCGATTCATAGTTCTAGGTATTATCTTTGCATTTTGATCGTGCGAGCGAGTTGGTATGAGATTTTAGAACTTTTGTGCATAGTTGGTTTGGATCCCCGAGGGCTCGGTTGAGTTTCGGATAGGCTACGGGTGGTTTGTACTTAGAACATCTGGTTTTCTTAGCTTCAGCTGTCACCTGGTGTTCCCTTCTTCGCGATCGTGAAGGAACTCACGCAAATGCAAAGAGTGATCTGGTCCGGGGAGGGAACAAGCCTATGCGAACGCGAGGAATAGGATGCGAACGCGGAGTAGTGGGGGGATTGCCTTTCGTGAACGCGTCCAAACCAACGTGAATGCATAATATATTGGATGGCCTGGGCTAGTAATTGAGGTTAACTCTACGCGAATGCGAGACAAGTCTCGCGAATGTGGAGGTGAGTCAGGCTATACCTTCACGAACGCGTGGAGTCATTCGCGGTAGTGTAGACCAGTTAGGCCATTCTCTTCGCGAACGCGTCAGGTTTCACGCGAACGCGATAAACATCTGGCGCCAGTGATCAAAACAGCCCCAAAATGGAATTTTGTTCATTCTTTCAAATTTTCAAACCTAGAAAACCACAGAGGCGATTTTTCCAAGAGCTCTTTTTCCCTCAATTCGTTAGTAAGTGATTCTAACCTACTTTCTTTCAATTACTCATTACATTTCTTAAGATTTCTACCTAAAATCTAGGATTTTCTTTGTAAAAATTTGGGATTTGGGTAGAATTATGGAATTTAAATCTCAAATTGGAGTCGAATTTCGAAAAAATTACATAATCGAACTTGGGGTGAATGGGTAAATGGGTTTTGGTACGTACCGCGAGTTTTGACCAACCGGGCCAAGGGTCAATTTTTGACTTTTGGAAAAAAGTGTAGAAATCCTAAATTTATGCATTGTAATTGATTCCTTTAGCAACATTTGACGTTAAGTTAATTGTGGCTAGATACGAGTGGTTTGGAGGCGGATTCCACGGAAAAGGCCCGGGTAGAGCTCTGAATTGACTACAGAGTGAGGTAAGTATTGAGTTTATTCTTGATTTGAGGGAATTAGGAACCCTCAGACTATGTGCTAAGTGAATTCCATGCGTTCCATCTACGTGCAAGGTGACGAGTGCTTATATATAACGACCCGGTCAGTCATTCTGAGATTTTTAGTCCCGTTTTCCTCATTTCAGCTTCATTATATGTGGTTCAACTCTATTATGTTGTGTTGGCTCGGGTTCGGAGTGATTGTGGAGAGAAAGGAGACACTTAATCTCTTGAGTTGGCCTAAAAGCTGGAAAAGTCAACCACGAGTTGACTTATAGGTAAATGACCTCGGAATGTGGATCTTATGGCACGGATAGCTTCGCTAGGTGATTTGAGACTTAGGAGTGTGTTCGGAATGTTATTTTAAGGTCCGGGGTAGAATTAGGCTTGAATTGGCGAAATTGAGTTTTTGGCAATTTCCGGTGGGCAGTGAAAAATTAGCTATCCGGGTCGGAATGGAATTCCAGAAGCTTGATCTGGTTCATAGTGTCATATTGGATCTGTGTGCAAATTTTCAGGTCATTCGCACGAGGTTTGGTTAGTTTCGGCATCTTTGGTGAATTTCGGAAGTTTGAAGATCCTTAGGCTTGAATCATGGGTTGATATGGTGTCCCGGTGTTATTTTGGGTGTTCTGAGGGTTCGACTAGGTTCGAGTGATCATTTATTAATTGTTGGTACTTTTGGTTGAGGTCCCGAGTGCCTCGGGACGAGTTCGGATGGTTGACGACATGGTTTTTGGCAATTTAGAGCTGTCAGTGTAAAAATTTCTGGATTCCCCGTGTTATTATTATTCAGATAAGAATCGTCATAATCATAAATTGGAATATTACTAGTATTAATATTGTTATAGCCTGTCTCTGTAAGGCGAGAGTTGAATTTATCCTTTATTTTGTCCTTTCCATTCACTCGGAATTCTTCCGTTTCATCGATTTTGTCCAGATCCCACCTTTCTTCCAAAAAAAGGGAAGGAGAAGGATAAGGGTCTTCTTCAGTGGATCAAATCCATACAGTTGATCTTTTGAACCCGCTTCAAGCTATCATGACAATTCACCAATCTTGGGGTAAACAATCTCTATTTCTTATGTTTACTTTTTTCAACATTTGATTCTTGTACATAGGAAATGAGACTCAGCCTTTTATTGCAAATTTAGAAGCCGTTTTCTTTCACTCATATAACTATCTGGTTTAGTTCATCAACCCAAATGCTGAATAAAAATGAAAATATATATATTCAATCAAATCTTTTTACCTTTGTTTCTCGAAAGAAAAGAATTTGGAGAAATTTTAGGTCTCACCGAATCACACGTAGAGATATTGATAACACACATAGAGCTAATGGTATTTCATAACTAATTGATTGAGCAGCTGCCCGTAGACCACCTAAAAAGGAATATTTATTATTTGATCCATATCCCGACATAAGAAGTCCAATGGGAGCAATACTTGAAATGGAAATCCAGAAAAAAACACCAACACTGAGATCGGCTAGAACAAGGCGATCACCAAAAGGAATTACTGAATAACTTAGAAAGATGGA
>MDKI01236419.1:0-20947 GCA_005239505.1 Nicotiana paniculata
TTGATTGTCTAAAGGATTACCTTAATAACAGTTACACGTACGTATACCCATTTAGTTTGGTGCATCAAGAATCATGTCACGCATACGTGTAGACAATTCACAACGCTTAGTTTATTTCCGAAAAAGTTTGGTCAAAGTCGCGCGAACACGTACCTTGAATTTATTTGGAAAAATCGTAATCACATCACGCGAACATGTACCTAGATTTACTTTTGGAATCATAATTATGTTGTGTACGTGTACATAATCACGATAGTTTATCTATTAAATACGCATCCAATTCTTCTAAAATCCAAACAAAGAAGGCACAACGCATACCGCCCTTGCATTTTTTTAATTCCTTAATTAAACCTTTCTTATAAATTCTAACAGAATCATCCATTTGTGCAATTTACCGATTTATGTACAATCTATCTTGTGACTAAAACTTTGTAGAAGTGGAATTGATATTGATATATGTGCAGATAAGGAAATACAAATCTGTTAGCATTGTATATGAAAGAAAGTGTTAAAAATAGGCAACTTATGACAAAGATGTATTCGGTCAATTGCTACATAAACAGAGACATTCATCATTATACTAACAAACACAAATGACTAACCATTTACCAAAGAGAAACGTTAAGCATGCCGCAAACAAACAAAATAGATTAAATAAAAACTAATAACATACTCACTAGAAATGTGACATTTTATGCAATCAAAATCACACAATGAAGACACCAACACAATGTTTTAACAAGGAAGAGTAGTATAGTGCAAAAATGACCTTTAACAAGAAAGATCTGAATCGGTTTGCTCAAAACCAAAAGCTGACCAAAATAGTGACTCCGGAACCTCGACTTCAAAGCTTTCCGGAACTTGACGAACCTCCGACGGCACCTCAAAATTCAATCTCCGAAAGTTGTGTAGACTTCGTAAAAAAGCAAACCATAAGGTGGAAAATTTTGAGGCCAAGAAGTGAATAGAAATACTGTATAAGTGCGAGAAGATGATATATATTGGGAGATTTCATTTAAACTAGAACAAATAATGTCTTGACAAAATTTCACAAGGGTGAAACTCCCTTCTTCAAAACAATTGAACTTTATCAAATTTAGTTGCTTCTATTTGGAACAAGGGATAAATGCTTCCGACGGTGGTATCTCTGTAAGACATGAGAAATCATGCCCAATTTTCACATTTTTCAATTAGGCTATTATGACTAGATGGTTAATGGTGTATAGAGGGGGTAGTCATAGGGTGTGCGGCGGCTGAAAGTTAAAAGAATGAGAGAGGTTTCGGCTGTCTTTGCTCTGCTCGGAGGCGGCTGTTTTTTTTTTTGGAAAAGGGGGTGTTGCCGTTTCTGTATAGACTCTAAGGGGGGTCTAGGTATTTTTAGGTCTTAGATCTTTAATGTGTATATATAGGATTAGGGTATTAAAAATTAGGTCTTAGGTTGAAGATAAATGGTTCCATGACCCAAAATCCATAAGGTCGTGATGGCACCGGACATCATTGCCAGGCAAGCCGATTAATTAATTGAAACAATTTCCTGTTTTTAACATTATGAAAATCATTTCCTTTCACTTTATTACATATTAACTAAATAAAATCCTCGAGTAAAACAATAGTTTGAATATTCCATATTAGAAATTATATCCCAACACATCCCAGAACCCGGTGTCACAAGTACATGAGCAATTTCTAAGAATTTATACAATCATTACAAATCTTGTCCGAAATACAAGTTGGATAAGGAATTTAAAATGAAAATAAATGCAGTACGAAGGAGACCCTGGCAGCTGCGGATCACCTCTGGATGATGCAACTCGCCTAAGTCTCAGAATCCTCCACATTGCTATGAAAGTACCTGTGCAATAAAATGCACAGCAAGTGTAGCATGAGTACAAAAATAACGTGTACTCAGTAAGTCGCCTGCCTAACCTCAAAGAGGTAGTGATGAGAGGTCGAATTAGACACTCACTAAGGGTCAGCAAATTAATTAACAATATAAAATGGAAGCGATAGGCATATAAAGGTAGTAAAGCAGCATATATATAAGGCACTAAAACCCAAGTAAAATGCTGGAAGTAAACAAACAGTTGCCGCTTTCTCATTATTTTCCCAAATATCTTAAATAAACAATTTCCTCTTTGTTTTCCCCCAAATATCTTATCACTTTAAAAATCATGAAAAATATTTAACAACTTAACATGCGCATACGGGATAAGCACAACCGGCCTGAGCCGTCATAATAAACATCATTGTGCACTGCCAAGGATCGAACGGCCCGTACCATAAGTGCACCTCTCAATATAATAATCCTCTATGTGCACCGCCGAGGGTCGAATGGCCCGTACCATAAGTACACCTCTCAATATAATAACCATGTCTATGCACTGATGAGGGTCGAACGGCCCGAACCATAAGTGCATTTTAAATCCGCCGCGGCGTACGGCCCGCTCCCATGAGAGTGGGGGAAATAATACTCCGCTCGCGGAATGTAAATTGTGAAGCGGTCACATGCAGTCATGCACAGTCAACAGTCCACCCCGAATACGTCGGGAAATCAAGTACCCAAGTAAATGACAGATTTCTCTTTAAAAAAAATACAAAATAGTATTTAAATCTCTTTTTCGAAATTCACTTGCCAAGTTTTTTTTCTATAATGTTTGATAATACAATCTTATTCGGAAATACAATTGCCCGCGAAGGAAATCAATTCTCTTTTTAGATGATTTAGAAAAATAAACTCTAATCTTCCTTAGTCATTCAATAACAATTTCGATTATATTAGCAGTCTAATATCACAGACAAGATCACAGGTACAACAGGTAAGGCATGCTAGTGGGTCCTAGACTACCCGGACATGGCATAATAGTAGCTACGCATGGACTCCCGTCACCTCGTGCGTACATATCCCTCGCAGATAGTAACACATACTTAATTAGTTCACCTAGGGGGATAATTCCCCCTCACAAAGTTAGAAAGGAGACTTACCTCGCTCCGAAATTCCAATACCGGCTTCCAAGCCCTTCCGACGACTCCAACGGACGCACAACACCCCAAAACTATCCAAATAACGGCAAACCATAGAAAATATACACTAATATTTGCAACAATTCCAAATTACTAAATTTTCCAACCCCGCTTAGTGAAATGACAAAAATGCCCTCAGGCCCACGTGCCCAGAATCCGAAATTTCTCGAAGATATAATCTACCCATAGCTCCACGAGTTCAATTATAGTATTTACTCTACAATCCATGTTCAAATTCGTGGCTAAAAAACCAAATTACCATTTCTAGGTCTTTCCTCAAAAATCTCAATTCTCCTACTAATTTCCATGTCTAATTCCATGCATATACTTGTATTTAACTTAGAAACATGAAGAAGTTAATTACATCCTCTCTTTGAAGACTCCCAAGATCGTCCATACCAAGAGAAAGATGAAGAAATGGCCAACAATTCACGGTTTTAAACATTCTGCCCAGCCTCGATTCCGCACCTGCGATCCTTCCTCCGCCCCTGCGCTCCCGCAGGTGCTACCAATTTCCCGCACCTGCAGTTTTGCTCAGCTTCGGCCCAAAATCGTACCTACGCCCCATATCCCGCATCTGCGACTCCGCAGGTGCGGAAATACCATCGCACCTGCGCTCCCAGCCGGACCATCTATACTTCGCACCTGTGGTGCCATAGCCGCACTCGCGGCTCCGCACCTGCGGCCAAAACCCCGCTGGTGTGGTCACACCAGATGACAGCAATTCCAGTATTCTTCAAATCTTGATCCGTTAGCCACTCGGAATTCCCTCGAGGCCCCCGGAACCCCATCCAATTATATCAACTTGTTCCAAAACACAATGTGGACTTGATCGAGGCCTCAAATTACATCAAAAAACATAGAAACCACGAATCGCACCCAAATCCCAACTTTATGAACTTAGAAATTTCCAGCTTCTACATCGGATGCCGAAACCTATCAAATCACGTCCGATTGACCCCATATTTTTCACACAAGTCATATTCGACATTACGGACCTGCTCCAACTTCCGGAATCGCATTCCGACCCCGATATAAAAATTTCCACTTCCAGTTGAATTTCTCAAAAACTTTCAAATTTCTATCTTTAGCCAAATGACTTCAAAATGACCTCCGGACATCCGAATTCACTTTCGATTGCGCTCCAAACTCCGGAATCACCATACGAAGCTATTCACAGACTCAGAATCCCAAACGGACATCAATAACTCTGAAATACACTTCTAGCCCAAATTAGGAAATTTCTTCAAAAATGCTAACTTCTACAATAGACGCCGAAACGCTCCCGGGTTATCCAAAACCCTATCTGGACATACGCCCAAGTCCGAAATCATCATAAAAACGTGCAGGAACCCTAATATCCTGATTCTGAGGTCGTTTACTAAAAATTCCAATCTTAGCCCATTTCTCCAACTTAAGGCTTCTGAAATTAGAATTTTCTTTCCAAATCAACTCTAAACTTTCCGAAATTCAATTCCGAATACACCTACAAGTCATAATACCTGAAACGAAGCTGCTCACGGCCTCATATCGCTGATCAACGCGCTAGAGCTCAAAGCGGTCGGTCGGGTCGTTACATTCTCCCCCGTTTAAACAGACGTTCGTCCTCGAACTTGCTAGGAACTGCTCTGGAGTTATTTGAAATAATTCTTTAACACCTCGAGCACCTGCTCGTGCTACCACAACCCAGTTGAGTACATTAGCTTGATCAGATCTGAAGATTTCTTCTTTTATCTATATAATAAGCTCAGAACCTAGTTCCAACACTTGAAATTCTCTGCCAGGCCTAGTTCCAATACATAAACACCGTATCATCCACCACCCGATATACCAGAACATGACCGCATACTTTTGCCGAATCAGCACCATGCACCGCATAACTCATCATCTAACCACAATGATGTTCCCTGAACCTTAATAGCCCAAAATTCCACGAATTAGATGCTCCCAACGCACCTCATGATATATATATATACGTACATCCTGCTATACTTCTAACGATACCACCACAAAGGAGGAGATGTGTAGAAATTTGTACCCAACTACAAAGTTAACAAATCACTGAATACGTCATCTTGACTAGAATCATCACCTCATTATGAACCTGAATAATGGTATTTATTCTTTAAGATAGACTTCACATAACCTTATCGCACTGATCCCTGATCTGATAATCTCGTCTGACCCAATATGAACTGCTCAGACAACAAATCACCCCAAACATGACCAACAGCCTCACATGATACCACATCGCGCCAATAGGCCATAAATCGAACATGATAGGTAAGAAATGACTCAGGAAGGGACTATTCAACTCACGCAACTAATATGAACATTTCTCAGAAAATAGGAAGTAAAACATAAGAAAAATAAATATATATTAGCCCTTCTCATCATCACACTGTTGCGGCGTGCAACCCGATCCAAATAACATACCCGTGGCGGCGTGCCACCCGATCCCATCTTAAAACCCACATAAGGAAATATACACGGAGCTGAATCGCTCACTATTACACATTACCAAATATCGGTCACAAGCACACTAAGTGCATAATACCATCTTGGGGAGACTGATAAGTGCGAAAGCTCAAGCACAGCTGAGGTGCGATATATATATACACTCTGGATCTCAAGAGCTATCCTGCTCACGTAACATCATCACTACATTGAGATCTCAACTCATAAGAAATTATTAAGCCGTTTCACAACTCACAAGGCACAATCATATTATAACATGAATTTGATGAGGACAGAACAACATATGATGTCCTAATACCTTTCCATGAAAAGGCGCTCTACTGAAATGAACATGCCTGGCTCGTACAGAGCCCATAATCATATTTAAATCCATCCACAAACATTGAGTCTACCTTGATCGCACCAAACTAGGCTAATAGCCTCACCTAGGTCCATATTGACCCACTTTCTCTCATAATACGCGAGACAACCATAAACATCCCACAATCCACAACCAAATGAACTGAACGCCTTTCAAGCATAAATTCTCAAATGACAAATATTGCACTCCTTTATACTCATTCCAAATCTTCAATCCATCAAGTGACTACCTGTCACATTTATACAATCTTTTCACGGTCATGCTTCCACGACCTTCCACACAAGGCAACAAGTCTGCACGTCTATACCACCGACCACACTAATGCTGCAAAGCAAATCAAGAACCCATGTCCAGGGTACAAAGCCCCTTTCTTCGAATATCGATCTCAGGTGACACTGAAGATAACACCAGCTTACTCTGAACTTTCGAATCTCTTTTTCTTGCTCTTCCGAATTCATGACTTTCTTATTAACACCGAACCGCAATCTCGATTCTGACTCCCAGTTACATACTTCTCACCGCACCTAACATGTTAATATGAGGTAGCACAAAAATTCCATCATAACTTCTGAACCACCAATAGGGTGAATCACTTCATCATATAGAAACCTTTTACTTAACTCAATTCGGGAGTACTATCTCAACACACGAGTGAATTCCCACAATCACCCAACATGCAAATCTTTAAGTAGTAGTCTATACCACCATAACCTTTCGGGGATCCGCCTACACCTGACAGGACATAACACTCAAATGCTCCCACATTAAATCCATTACGATGGCCGACAAACCTCGCACACACACCGGCACAAACCACATGCCAAACTTAATCACATCGAAGGAACTGATCACTGCCGCATATGTGACATTTCAACCATGGCTAATCAATCTATCTTCTTTATCATCTTCAATTGCCTCAGGAATAATAGCAATTTCCTTCAACTCATAACAAACCCAACCCTCACTCATCCCGAGTGACCTTGATTCACGAGACTATGCTGCCTAAATCCCGCATCCCGTCTCATACCCTCATGATAATCTTTCTACAATCAGGAGCTCATTTATCTCACGCTTCAAATACTATCATGCACGCTGAAACATATCATAGAACATTCCAACCATCTTCTTTTTATCAGAAATCACTCTGCAAAAGCTCGATTCCCGATCATACTGCTGCTGAAACCCTTTAAACGCCGCATTCTTAAATTTTGAACTCACTAGGACCGCTATTGAGAGTCGCCCACTCTGACTGGTCCCGAATACAATCAAATCCAAGGCTCTCCTAGCACATGAACACCCTTTTTCCTTGAAGCACGTGACTGAGTCACTATTCGGACAACTCACCTATGCCTTAAGAAAACTCCTGAATCTTCCAAAGCCTAACCCTGGTCTGACAGGGCCAACTTTTGCACACATTCATCAAATCCCACGCACAATCACCATTTTACTCCTTTCCCTTAGTTGTAATAACTTGCCAACACGCTGACAACTCGCAACCCTATGATAACACAATCCTGCAACCCAACTGCAGATGGTGGGACTCCCCCATTTAGCCCGAAGCTACTCCTTGCACCACTCTAGACCCTGCCGAGATCCTTTCTCCGTTGATAACACGATCTTGCTCAACCAATCCGTCCAATTCTTCCTAATTCTCTTGCTAGCACTCCCTAAATACTCAAATTTTCTAGCATCATTCACACACTCTGCCTTCTACCGAATAACCACTAGAACCCCTCACATAGACTTGCCAACCATGCCACCGCTAACCTATTCACAGGAGATAACCCACCTGTGGAGATCACCCGCGGACACCTTCCAACGACGCTGAAATGCACGCTCTCTGCGACTTCAATACCCCATCCTACGCCCTGCTTCATTCACCAACTTTACTAGTCTGTCCGCTCCTCATGGACATCCATTAAATGCACGACAATATCTTCAAATTCCAAGCTATGTTGTCGCTCCCCCACTTTGCGACTGCTCGACTTCCGCTTCTTACACCTGGCCTCCTAGAAATGGAACCACCGCCTAGCCTCACTTCAGGATCATTCTCTGTAGCTCTTAAACCAGCAGATCACCACGACTTCAAACTCTCTGGAGATCATCTTTATCTAGTTGCCTTCATTATCAACACTTATCCGGTACTGAACCACCGCACCTCACGGTCTCTGCCAACCGCATTCTTCAATACTTCTTCTCAATGCTCTGACCCCACGCAACAGAAGAAACCATAGCACCGGCAAACTTAACACATTCCATTCGATCAATGACGACGACTTCCCGTCACATGTGCATATCCCACCTCGCTTGAAGACACCAAGTCTTACTACTTTATCAACCCCAACCGGACCATTCATAATCCAAATGCCTTTCCTCTGCCGGAACAAAAATACTGAAATCTCGAAATCACATTCTGAGAAGACCCCCTTCAAACCCTTCATCACCCCCAACATACGGGCAAGCATTCTATCATCATACCGATATCGCACGACAACCAATCACAAGAATCATCACTTCCTGAGCATAGCCTTAAGGCTCTCAGAGACAAAGCTACTGAGCTGAAACAATATATTATTCCTTTGCAGGGCCATAACAATAGCCCCAACCAATTACACATGGAAACATCTCGAATTACATCCGTAGCACCATTCAATTCCTCGATTTTCCCGATTCATAGCAAGCGCTTCCCGACGCGTAAAATTGAGTAGGAATAAACTTAGGCATAAGCCTCAAGGGAATCGAATCACACGATGAGGAATCAAGAAGGGAAGTACTCCTAACACCGATGTAGCCTCTCGAAGATAAGTACAGACATCTCCGTACCGATCCGCAAGACTCTACTAGACTTGCTCATGACTCGTGAGACCTACGGGATCCTAGAGCTCTTATACCATGTTGTCACGATCCAAAATCCATAAGGTCGTGATGGAGCCGGACATCATTGCCAGGCAAGCCAATCATTAATTAATTGAAATAATTTCTTGTTTTTAACATTTATGAAAAGCATTTCCTTTCACTTTGCTACATATTAACTAAATAAAATATGTCGAGTAAAATAATAGTTTGAATATTCCATATTAGCAATTATATCCCAACACATCCCGGAACCCGGTGTCACAAGTACATGAGAAACTTCTAAGAATTTATACAATCATTACAAAACTTGTCCGAAATACAAGTTGGACAAGGAATTTAAAATGAAAAAGGAATTCAAAATGAAAATAAATACAGTACGAAGGAGACTTTGTCAGCTGCGGATCGCCTCCGGATGATGCAGCTCGCCTAAGTCTCTGAATCCTCTACATTGCTATGAAAGTACCTGTGTAATAAAATGCACAGCAAGTGTAGCATGAGTACAAAAACAATGTGTACTCAGTAAGTCGCCCGCCTAACCTCAGAGAGGTAGTGACGAGGGGTCGAATTAGACACTCACTAAGGGTCAGAAAATTAATTAACAGTATAAGATGGAAACGATAGGCATATAAAGGTAGTAAAACAGCATATATACAAGGCACTGAAACCCAAGTAAATACTGGTAGTAAACAAACAGTTGCCGCTTTCTCATTATTTTCCCAAATATCTTAAATAAACAATTTCCTCTTTGTTTTCCCCAAAATATCTTATCACTTCTAAAATCATGAAAAACATTTAACAACTTAACATGCGTATACGGGATAAGCACAACCGGCCTGAGCCATCATAATAATCATCGTTGTGCACTGCCGATGATCGAACGGCCCGTACCATAAGTGCACCTCACAATATAATAATCCTCTCTGTGCACCGCCGAGGGTCGAACGACCCGTACCATAAGTATACCTCTCAATATAATAACCATGTCTATGCACTGCCGAGGTCGAACGGCCCGAACCATAAGTGCATTTTAAATCCGCCGTGGCATAGTGGGGGAAATAACACTCTTTTCACGGAATGTAAATTGCGAAGTGGTCAAATGCAGTCATGCGCAGTCAACAGTCCACCCCGAATACGTCGGGAAAGCAAGTACCCAAGTAAATGACATATTTTTCTTTAAAAAACCCATAAAATAGTATTTAAATCTCTTTTTCGAAATTCACTTGCCAAGTTTTTTTTTATAATGTTTGATAATACAACCTTATTCGGAAATACAATTGCCCGCGAAGGAAATCAATTCTATTTTTAGATGATTTAGAAAAATAAACTCTAATATTCCTTAGTCATTCAATTACAATTTCGATTATATTAGCAGTCTAATATCACAGACAAGATCACAGGTACAACAAGGAAGGCATGCTAGTGGGTCCTAGACTACCCGGACATGGCATAATAGTAGCTACGCACGAGACTCCCGTCACCTCGTGCGTACGTAGCTCACGCAGATAGTAACACATACTTAATTAGTTCACCTAGAGGGATAATTCCCCCTCACAAAGTTAGAAAGGAGACTTACCTCGCACCGAAATTCCAATACCGGCTTCCAAGCCCTTCCGACAACTCCAAGGGACGCACAACGCCCCAAAACTCTCCAAATAACGGCAAACCAATGAAAATATACACTAATATTTGCAACAATTCCAAATTATAAAATTTCCCAACCCCGCTTAGTGAAATGACAAAAATGCCCTCAGGCCCACGTGCCCAAAATCCGAAATTTCTCGAAGATATAATCTACCCATATGTCCACGAGTTCAATTATAGTATTTACTCTACAATCCATGTTCAAATTCGTGGCTAAAAATCCAAATTACCGTTTCTAGGTCTTTTCTCAAAAATCCCAATTCTCCTACTAATTTCCATGTCTAATTCCATGCATATAATTGTATTTAACTTAGAAACATGAAGGAGTTACTTACCTTGACAATGCATGAAGAAATCCTCTCTTTAAAGCCTCCCAAGATCGTCCAAACCAAGAGAAAAATGAAGAAATGGCCAACAATTCACGGTTTTAAACATTCTGCCCAGCCTCGATTCCGCACCTGCGATCCTTTCTCCGCCCCTGCACTCCCGCAGGTGCTACCAATTTCCCGACCTGCAGTTTTCCTCGCCTTCGGCCCAAAATCGCACCTACGCCCCATATCCCGCATCTGCGACTCCACAGGTGCGGAAATACCATCGCACCTGCGCTCCCAGCCGGACCATCTATACTTTGCACCTGCGGTGCCATAGCCGCACCCGCGGCTCCGCACCTGCAGCCAAAACCTCGCTGGTGCGGTTACACCAGATGACAGCAATTCCAGCATTCTCCAAACTTCAAATCTTGATCCGTTAGCCACCCGGAATTCCCCCGAGGCCCCCGAGGCCCCCGAGGCCCCCGAGGCCCCCGGAACCCCGTCCAATTATATCAACCTGTTCCAAAACACAATGCGGACTTGATCGAGGCCTCAAATTACATCAAAAAACACAGAAACCACGAATCGCACCCAAATCCCAACTTTATGAACTTAGAAATTTCCAACTTCTACATCTGATGCCGAAACCTATCAAATCACGTCCGATTGACCCCAAATTTTGCACACAAGTCATATTCGACATTGCGGACCTGCTCCAACTTCCGAAATTGCATTCAGACCGCGATATTAAAATTTCCACTTCCGGTCGGATTTCTCAAAAACCTTGAAATTTCTATCTTTAGCCAAATGACTTCAAAATGACCTTCGGACATCCGAATTCACTTCCGATCGCGCTCCCAACTCCATAATCACCATACGAAGCTATTCCCAGACTAGGAACCCCAAACGGACATCAATAACTCCGAAATGCACTTCAAGCCCAAATTAGGAAATTTCTTCAAAAATGCTGACTTCTACAATATACGCCGAAACGCTCCCGGGTTATCCAAAACCCGATCCGGACATACGCCCAAGTCCGAAATAATCATACGAACTTCAGGAATCCCCAAATCCTGATTCTGAGGTCGTTTACTAAAAATTCCAATCTTAGTCCATTTCTCCAACTTAAGGCTTCTGAAGTGAGAACTTTCTTTCCAAATCAACTCTAAACTTTCCGAAATTTAATTCTGACCACACCTACAAGTCATAATACCTGAAATGAAGCTACTCACGGCCTCAAATCGCTGAACGACGCGCTAGAGCTCAAAACGACCGATCGGGTCATTACAGATGGGCTTCAGATTTGGGCCTTAAAATTAGGCTAAAAAAATGTCTAAACTTCAGCTAAATCCCTTTTAATATAAGGTAAATATACTACATAATTTAAAGTCAATCTAATTAATTAAACTAAATTATATGTAAAAAATGAAACTATTTTTTAGTATTTTTTAAATATCATACTAAAAATAAAATTAGGATTAGGGTAAAATCATCGCAAAAAATTAAATAATATTCCTATAAAAAATACTAAAATTTTCACAAACAAAGTGGAACTATTTTTTTTTTTTTTTTGTATTTTTTGACTTTTATGAAAGGTAGATAAAGTAAAAATAACTACATAAAATATCAGTAAGCTAAATAAAAAAAAAATTGTAATTTTTATTTTTGCGATAAAAATAAAGTAAAAAGGTCAAAACTAGTTAAAATAACGATATTGGACCTAAACTAAATATTTAAACGCTAAACCGTGTGAAATCATGGGGAGGGTAAAAAATTACATGTCTACAATCAACGGTCAGGATGGGATTTAGGTTTGGGACAAGTAGTTGTAAAGACTGGGTTGTGGGTATTGGGTTGATTAAATGGGTTATGGATTAGATTTATTAGGCTAGAATTTAAATAATAGTGCTAACTATAATATACCCAATTAAAAATAGATAAATAATTTATAAAAATGGCTGATAATTATAAAAATGAAATTGATGCTTAATAAAATTAAATTAAAATAATTTCTTAGTATTTAAAAATACAAAATGACTAATTACTGGATAAAAATTATAGCCAAAAAGTGCTAATTTGGCTAATTATGAAATAACTTGGTCTTAGTAGGACCCTAAAGAATAAATTAAATCAAGGAATACTTTTAAAATCATTTGTAATGCAGCTTTTGTAATTAATTATTAGAAATAAAATACTGGATAAATTAAAATAAATTAATAAAAATATGGGAAAATACCAATTGCTATGAAAGCATGTTTTTGAAGGTATATATGCAATTTTAAAATATTTTGGGAAAAATTGGGTATCAAAAGCTGCCCCTCTTTACCCGGGAAGGATGAAAGAGTTGTCGGATAAAGATATGATGGCCAATTTTGACCGAGTGAAATGGTTTGGAGAGATTCCGGCCGCACCCCGGTTTCTGAGTTGCCTACATATCACTGGTTTTACAGGAATCAGGCTGTATATAGTTCAGGAGTCATCGGTGAAGTATACCGATGAAGTTTCTTACAAGAACTGACGCAACATTTGGGACTGATTGAATAAGCGGCTTACGGGGCGGTTAGGAGAACTGGAGCGGAACCGCTCCTGCCGGGATGACAGTTTGCTCGTCGGATTACCTGCAAAAAAATAATACAAGCATATATTGTGTAATTTAAACATGATGCAAATTTTCGTTGGACCATGAATGTCGTCTTCGGACGGTTAAGGATGACGTCCTCAGACCATGACGTCCTGGGCTATGAATTGCTTGATGCAGGATTCGTAGGCCATGAAAATGATGTTCTCGGGCCATGAGGATGGTGCCTTCGAACCATGACGACTTTGAATAATGATATGCAAAATTGAGAGAGATCCTCAGGCCATGACATGATGTTCTCGAGCTATGAAGATGGTGCCTCCGAACGATGACGCCTTTGGATAAGTTGGCGATATTTCAGCCCATGAAATGCAGTAAAATGATGCTGGCGAGACAGATCTTACTCTTGCGAATAAAAGGACAGAGCTTAGCCCGAAAGGAAAGCGAAGTAAATAGTGTTTGAGACAGCGGTTAATCTCGAAAGGTAAATTGGAGGCAGAGCTTAGCCTTGGAAGGCACAATGGTAGCCTTATGCAATGCATATGGAGACACTGCTTAGTCTCGGAAGGCAAAATGGTAGCCTTATGCAACAATGTAGATGGAGGTAGAGCTTAACCTCGGTAGGCGGAATGGTGGCCTGATGCAACGATGTAGATGCAGATGGAGACAACGTTTAGTATCGGAAGGCAGAATGGTAGCCTTATACAATGATGCAAAGGCAGATGGAGATAGCGTTTAGTCTCGGAAGGAAGAATGGTAGCCTTAAGCAATGATGTAGATGGAGGTAGAGATTAACCTCGGAAGGCAGAATGGTACTCTTATGCAAAATATAGATGGAGGTAGAGCTTAACCTCAGAAGGAAGAAAGGTAGCCTTATGAAAGAAATAAAATGACAGAAGGAATTCTTAGCTGGTGATGAATTGCGGCATTATGATTATTGAGAGCATTGTGACTGCGGAGCATTGAGGCATGTGCGAACGTCGGCAAGTGCAGCAGTTTTGAGAGTCGTATTTTAAAACTATTGATGATAGTAGAGGGGCAGATTAGACCCTTCTCTGTAGTACATATTATAGTTCTTCTTAAATTTTCCAGTTCTTGTACATAACGCAGTGTCATATGTTCCTGCATTTGTGCATTGATTTTAACCTAGCATTTGTGCCATTTTTGGATTTCGTCACTAACAATTATGGCATATGCTTCGTTCACATTTGGAAGAGGACTTCTCATAAGAATTTGACTCCTAGCAGGGCATACGACTCATTTGGACTCATCATGAACTGATACAACTTCAGTTTCTTTAAGAACACCACAAAATCTCTTAATTTTGGGCAGTCACAGCCTGTAGATGGCACTAGTGCCTTAAATTCTTCCCACATATCTTTGAGTCTTGAGTAATATACAGACACATGCAAAGTTTCTTGGTTCAAATTAGCAATTTCTCTATGAAGACTAAAGTATCTTGTGCCATCAATTTTGTTAAATCTTTCAGACAGATTATCCCAAACTACTTGTGCATTAGACTAAAGTATCTTGTGCCCAATGATTCCACATTGTCAAAGGGAAGTTTTCTTTCTTACTTGTTCCATCTACAAAGCCTAATTTGTTTCGACCTAATAGAGCAACACGCATAGACCTATGCCAAATCGAGTAATTTTTAATGCAGTTAACTGAAAAGAGATAATCTGAATTCCACTTACATTTGCTGGCGACAAGAACAACGAATGATTGTAATGAACTCCGACGACTGGATTCACTCCATTCATCGTGTTCCCATTAATCTGAGTCACACGCTCCCCTGAATCAAGGCTAGTTGTGGCTCCTAATTGTTCTTGAGTTGAACCCATTTCTTGAATTTAGAAATCGAAACTTTCAGAGAAAATATTTAATCAATAATTTGGTTTTCCAGCTTCGAATTTTTCGAGCAAAAGCTCTGATACCATGAAGCAATCTGTAATGCGCTAGCTGAAAGATTCAAGAACAGAATAAAGAGGAAGATGAAAGAAGAAGATGAATGAGAGAAGAGGAGAGACATAGAGAGAAATGATAATCTTCAGTAGTGTTATTAATCTGTTAAAGAAAATAAATGAGTACAAACGGGTAGTTATATACTAACTAAATTCTGGAATTCACTAACTAATTAACTAACTTAACTACCGTTAACTAACTTACTATATAATGTCCCTATGTACTGCTTATATAAGTATAATAATTTTTGTATATATTTAAAAATACACGTATATATAATTTTTTATATATAAAATATATGGTTTATATACATATAATACCACAAATTGGGGGATTTATTACTAGTTTATTATTTTTTTGACAAACCCAAAAAACAAAAGAATTTTTCAACTCATTGCACAAATTTATTGTGTTTAAAAAAAGATTAGTTCTACTCCAAATAATTAAAAAGAAAATGGAGGAGAAGTATGATGGACTAAAACATAAGAAGCACGATTTGAAACATGAGCAAAAAGGATCCCACGTATAATAACATATAATTAATTACATCCACCATAATTGGAATTGAGAGAAATATTAAAATCATCATTACCATTTACGAATAAAATAAAGAGAAACACTCCTAAAAGATAAAAGTCTATCTAGCGTGAAATTAGCTAACAACAACATGATTTTCGCTGGGATTGGGGTGATGAGATGTCAGTTTAATAGACAGAGTGACTGAAATGCATTTACATGATAGCCAAAATTGTAAATTAAGATAGCTGCTAAGGTTGTGTAAAATTTTATAGATTATTTCCTAGTTATGTGTCACGACCCGGAATTCCCACTGCCGGGACCGTGATTGCGCCTAACATTCCACTTGCTAGGCAAGCTACGTTAGAGTATTATTAAATCAATTCTACTATAATTTGGTAATTAACAATAAATAAGCTACAAAAAGTACGTAATATTATAAAAACTTCATCATTTAATACTACCCAGATCTGGTGTCACAATTCTCGAGCATTCTAGAATTTACTGCAATTACAAATCTGAAAGAAGTACGACTGTTTGAATGAAAGAAATAATAAAAACGAAAAGATAGATGGGGACTTTAAGGTCTGTGAACACCGACAGATCTACCTTGAGTCTCTGGATAATGGGTCCAACATCCAATCTCGATCAACTAGAGACGGTGCCAAAAGCTGAACAGAAAGTGCAGAGTGCAGCATCAGTACAATTGACCCATATACTGTTAAGTGTCGAGCCTAACCTTGACGAAGTAGTGACGAGGCTAAGACAAGACACCTACAATCAAACATGTACAATTTAACAATGTATATGCAAATAACAATTAAGGACTAAACAGGTAATACTAGGAGGGGAAAACATGTTGTGGGGGAAATACAAGATAACGAACTACAACAGAAAAATAATTTGAACGGTAAATACACTACAAATCAATAAGAACCAATGAACACAACAAAGGAAAAGTACATGGCATCACCCTTCGTGCTTTTACTCTCATTCCCACCATGAAATAAATAGAAATGGCGCGGCATCACCAATCATGCATTAACTCTCATAACATGGCACGCCATCACCCTTCGTGTATTACACTCACAATATGGCACGGCATCACCCTTCGTCAATTACACTCTCCCTCACCAAAACAATGAATAATGACAATACGGAGATAGAAAACCACAAGAACAAGTGTTACTTCAACATTTGGTTCCACAATAACAATCTCAACTTGAATCAATACTCAATAAATACCAAAGTCCGTAAACATAATAAGAATGATCAACAGCACGAATGGCTAGTCTAAACAAGAATATTATGATCAATAAAATCAACAATTACAAGAATAAGACCCACCCACATGCTATAACCTGAAAACAACGCATAGGTACTCATCACTTCACCTATACATGATACCCAACATCTAAACACGTAGCAAATGGATAATTAAGTCCTAATCCCTCAAGCCAAGGTTAACCACGATACTTACCTCGCTTCAGCGGCCAAACTCAAAGCTCGATCACAGCTTTTGCCTTCAAACAAGCCTCTGAACCAATAGAATCTAGAAAATACCAACCAAACAATTCAAATAAAGCCTTAGGAACTATCCACGATTGTAAAGAATTCATTTTAGGCCATTTTTGAAAAAGTCAACACCCGGGCCCGCTTGGTCCAAAGCCGAAATTCGGACCATAACCCGATTACTCAGTCACCGGCGAGCCCGATTATATAATTGATTTTTGAACCCGACCTCAATTTGAGGTCTAAATCCCCAATTTATCAAATCTCTAGTTTCTACCCAAAAACCTCCAATTTCACCATGAAAACTTTAGATTTTAGGTTGAATCTTAGGAAAAAGTAGTGAAAGATTGAAAGAAATTAGTTTAAGATAACTTACCAATGATTTGGGGAAGAAAAGTTCTTTGGAAAATCGCCTCTTGTGTTTTAGGTTTTGAAAATTTGGGAAATGAGTCAAAAATCCCGTCTAAGTCTTATTTCATCAGTTGCAGATGTCGCATTTGCGACCTAGGCTTCGCAAATGCGAAGCCCGCGAATGCAAAGGGACCATTGCAAATGCAAGGTCATTCACACTTCTGCTTTTTTTGCAAATGCGAACACTGGATAACCGCAAATGCGACACAGTCGTCGCAAATGCAAAGACTGCCTTCCCCAGACCAACTTTGCAAATGCGAAGGTTATTTCGCAATTGCGAAACCTGTGTGGCCCAGCTCCTATTCGCATTTGCAATGAGAAGCTCGCAAATACGAAAACTCTCAGATGTCGCAATTGCGACGCCTGATCTTGAAAATGCGAGATCAGAGACCTGCAATAAGATTAGTTACACCAGCAATTTCTCCAAGTCCTAAATCACTGTGAAGCCTATCTGAAACTCACCCGAGCCCTCGGGGATCCAAACCAAACATGCACACAAGTCTAGAAACACCATACGAACTTGCTCGCACAATCAAATCTCCAAAATAACACCTAGAACTACGAATTGAACCCCAAATCACATGAAATTTTCAAGAAAACTTAGAAATTCCTAGTTTCACAACCGAACGTCTGAATCACGTCAAATCAACTCCATTTTTCATCAAATTTCATAGATAAGTCATAAATATGGTATTGGACCTATACCGGGTTCCGAAACCAAAATACGGACCCGTTATCCAAAAATTCAAGCTTTGGTCAAACACTTCAATTTCATTAAGCTTTCAAATTTCGACATAGTCCAATATCTTGGGCTAGGGACTTCCGATTTTGATTCCGAGCATATTCCCAAATCCAAAATCACTATATGGACTCAGCGGGACTGTCAGAACACGAATCTGGATCCGTTTACCAAAAATGTTGACAGAAGTCAACTCAAATGAGGTTTTTAGGCGAAAAATTTTATTTTTATCAGTTTTAACATAAAAGCTTTCTGAAAAGATGCCCCGACTGCGCATTAAAATCGAGGAAGGTAAAACATGATTTTTAAGGTTTTGGATTACTAAATTAGGTATCAAAACACGAGATGACCTATCTGGTCATCATTTTTCCACCTCTAAAACAATTGTTTGTCTTCGAAGGGACATAGAAAAGTACCTGAACTAGAGAATTTGTGGGGATATCTACTCCGCATGTCTGACTCGGACTCCTAAGTAGCTGCCTCAATTGGCTGACCTCTCCACTGAACTCGAACTGAAGGATGACCCTTCGACCTCAACTGACGAACTTGTCGGGCAATGGCCACCGGCTCCTCCTCATAAACCAAATCCTTGTCCAACTGGACAGAGCTGAGTCTAACACATAGGACGGATCACCATGATAATTCCGAAGCATGGACACATGGAACACTGGATGAACTGTTGATAACCCCGGAGGCAACGCGAGCCTATAAGACACCTCTCTCACTCTCTCGAGAATCTCAAAAGGTTCGATATATCTAGGGCTCAGCTTGTCCTTCTTTCCAAACCTCATGACACCCTTCATGGGTGATACCCGGAGTAACACTCTCTCGCCGACCATGAATACAACATCACAAACTCTACGATCGACATAACTCTTCTGCTGGACTGAGCTGTGAGAAGTCGATCCTGAATAATCTTGACCTTATCCAAGGCATCCTATACTAGATCTATACCCAATAACCGAGCCTCTCCCGACTCAAACCCATAAACTTGAGAGCAGCACCGTCTACCATATAATGCCTCATGGGGAGCCATATGGATGCTCGACTGGTAGTTGTTGTTTAGGCGTGTCACGCCCCCCTCTTTTCTTCCCTTTCAGGTCGGGTCAGGGTATTCGACATTATTGGGACAACTCGTTTCCTTTTGGGAAAGGGATAATAAATTGAAGAGTCTCCACCTAACAATTTTTAAGGTGCGTTAGGACACCTACTATAGGTTATTTACAAACACAGATTAGATAACCAGAGATAGGGTAAAGGCTTGAAATTACTTCAAAGGGAAGGTATTAGGAACCCTTCGAAGTCCACAACTGTGGTTCCCGGCCCAAACAAACTTTGTGAACATATAGCATATAAGCAATAAACACATAGGTAAATAGATGAAGGTTTTGAGGAGATTTGGAGTCCAAGCACACATATGTGCTTAAGTTTAAAAAATTTAAAGTCTAAGCACATATACAAAATTCCGGAGGTTTTACAATCTAAGCACACATGTGTAAGGGATAGGGGGTCCTAGGTTGTTTATCCTATAGGATCACATCAGTACAATTCCCGGTAATCATTCCTCAGAAGAGGGGCTACACGTGGAATTAGCGCACCGGATATCATATCCATGTCTACCCTTCCCACCCCTTAGTGGTTATTAAGCAAGTTTATTTAACGACCTCTATGCGTGCTGTCACCCATCCCTTCTTAATGGCCCTGGACCTCTAAATATAGGCAGTTCTAGACAAAACCCCTAAGGTTGAAAGGATAAAATTCTAAGCGACATGCAAGAATAAATAGCACTTTACAAATAAATGCAGGAAAAGCAGTTAAGAGGCTTAGATTTACCTCCACAGATAATGCACATAAGCAGCACGTCTCAAACACAAACAAGAGCCAGTTTTATAAGACAGAATCCAAAGATAGGATATCTAAGTGAATATCAATGCACAGAAGTATGCAGCTTGTTTATAAACTCAATAGCAAGGACCTAATCAGTTTGCCTACTTATTTTAAAACTTGTTAGCCTTTAGACAGTAAACGCAATCAAAACAGTATTCATTGTCTTAAAAAAATATTGATTACCTAAGGCTTTCCTAGCGTGGGGTTGTGCTTAGTAACTACCAGAACTATTAGACAGTTCAGAGGTTGTTGTACCTAAAACATGCTGTTCTAAATGATGTAAATCTGAGAATGAAGAGATAGTTACCAATTTCTATTAAGAGCAGACATAATAATCATATGCGAGGTTATATTATACCTTTTCATGATTCAGTAGTTTAAACTAGGCATAGTTAAGTAAATGTAGACGAAATCCTAGAGCACGGTTTCTATAGGGAGCCTTAAAACAGGCCCAGATTCCCAGAACCTCAAGTGCCCAAATGTTTCATAGCCTTTCTCATATCCGGGTGTGTCAGAGTTCCTTAAGGACCACAAGGGATCCCGGGCTCACACCCGGATTTCATAACCATAATTGAGTAAGTGCAGTGTGGAAGGGCCAGCCCCAGTGTATCAGAGTTCAGAGGGATCTCATAGGAATCCCAAGGCAGTCATACACTGGAGGGGCAGAACCT
>ML362588.1:0-25806 GCA_005239505.1 Nicotiana paniculata
GCCGCGCTAATCTCGCGTTAGAGGTCGTGCTAGTAGGGTTTCCCACTATCCCTCAACCCTTGGACTAGCGCAAGGTCGCGCTAGACCAAGGGTTGAGGGATAGTGGGAAACCCTACTAGCACGACCTCTAACGCGAGATTAGCGCGGCCGCGCTAGTGGTGAAGTAGGCGAGGCAGTGTAAAACCTGACTAGCGCGACCTTAGCACTAGCTTAGCGAGGGCGCGCTAATCCAGGCGTCAGCAGAAATATTCTTTTGTTTTCCTCTTTCTTGGGGTCTTGTGTTCACCCCTTTTCTCGCACACATGCATATGTTAGTATTTTATACAATAACACTATATGTATTGGGTTGCCTCCCAACCAGCGCTTGATTTAATGTCGCGGCACGACGAGTACAACAATCAATGGGTTGCCTCCCATGAAGCACCTGATTTACCGTCGTGGCACGACGCAGAATGAGCGCAATTAAGGTTCGCTCAGCATCTGAGGTTCAAAAAGATGCACCACAGCCAGCTCACTGGTTTCATTTATCCCCACATACATTTTCAATCTTTGTCCATTGATCTTGAAAGCATTAGACCCATCTTCAGCAGCAATTTCCACAGCATCAGAAGGAAACACTTCAACCACTTTGAATGGTCTAGACCATCGGGACTTGAGCTTACCCGGAAACAATCTCAATCTTGAATTGTAAAGCAATACTTTGTCTCCTGGTTTGAAATTTCGGTCCACAATGTTTTTGTCGTGTAACCTCTTCATTCTCTCTTTGTATAGCCTTGTGCTTTCAAATGCTTGATATCTAAACGCTTCCAACTCATGCAGCTTTGTGACTCAATTTTCTCCCGCAGCATCGAGGTCCATGTTCAACTGCTTTAATGTCCACCACGCTCGATGTTCTAGCTCCACAGGCAGGTGACATGCCTTACCAAATACCAACTTTTATGGAGACATACCAATTGGTGTTTTAAATGCATCTATAGGCCAGAGTGCATCATCAAGATTTTTCACCCAATCAGTTCTTGTGGCGTTTATGATTTTGGTCAGCACATTCTTGATTTCACAGTTTGATACCTCAACCTGCTCGCTCGTTTGAGGGTGATAGGGGGTTTCCACCTTGTGGCGCACATCATACTTGGCTAGCAGCTTCTCGAAGACACAATTGCAAAAGTGAGTGCCTCCGTCACTAATAATATCCCTTAGGGTCCCAAAATGGGTGAATATATTTTTCTTCAAGAACCCCACCACCACTCTTGCATCATTGGTGGGGAACGCTGCAACTTCTACCCATTTGGACATGTAGTCTACAACAACAAGTATGTAATTATTGCCGTAGGAGCTGACTAAGGGACCCATGAATTCTATCCCCCAAACATCAAACACTTCCACTTCTTGTATTGGATTCATGGGCATCTCATGACGACGGGATATGTTCCCCGTCCTTTGACATTCGTTACAACCCTTCACCCATTGGTGAGTATCTTTGAACACAGTAGGCCAGTAAAACCCGAACTCTAGTACCTTAGCTGCTATCCGAACTCCTCCAAAATATCCTCTATATGGAGATGCATGACAATCCTGCAAAACAACAAATTGTTCTATCTCGGGGATGCACCTCCGGATCATGTTATCAATGCAAATTTTAAACAAATGAGGTTCATCCTAATAGTAATTGCGAAAATCACGATAAATCTTTTCTTTTGAACAGAAGAGAGTTCATAAGGTTTAATACCACTTGCCAGGTAGTTTGCAATATCTGCATACCATGGCACATCTTCTACGCTCATGGCGAGTAGCTGCTCGTCTAGAAAGGTTTCCAGAATATCCTCCGATTCAATTGTATTCTCTGCACCTTCAAGACGTGACAAGTGGTCAGTGACTTGGTTCTCCGTGCCCTTGCGGTCACGAATCTACAAGTCAAATTCTTGAAGAAGCAACACCCAACGAATTAGGCGCGACTTAGACTCTTTTTTCTCAACCAAGTATCCGATGGCTGCGTGATCAGTGTACACAATCACCTTCGACCCGATCAGATAAGACCTAAACTTGTCAAAGGCGAACACCACTGCCAATATTTCCTTTTCGTTCACCGTGTAGTTCAGTTGAGCTCCACTCAAAGTCCTACTTGTGTAGTAAATTGGATGCATTATTTTATCTTTGCGCTGACCCAACACGGCTCCCACTGCATAGTCACTGGCATCGCACATGACTTTAAACTGTTTCTCCTAGTCGGGGGCAACGATGATTGGTGCCGTGACTAACCGCTTTTTAAGCTCCTTAAACGCTACCCTGCAATCATTAGAAAACACAAAGGGGTTATCTTTTTCAAGCAACTTACAGAGGGGGTTGGCGATTTTGGAGAAGTGTTTGATAAATTGCCGGTAGAACCCGGCATGCCCAAGGAAGCTACGTATAGCTTTGACTGATATGGGAGGTGGAAGTTTTTCGATCACATCGACTTTAGCTCGGTCCACCTCAATTCCTTTACTTGACACCAAGTGCCCCAAGACGATCCCTTCTTGTACCATGAAATGGCACTTCTCCCAGTTAAGCACAAGATTCGTCTCAATGCACCTTTTTAGGACACGGGTCAGGTTTGCTAGGCACTCCTCGAATGAATTTTCCACAACTGAGAAATCATCCATGAATACCTCCATGATGTCTTCGACCATGTCTGTGAATATGTCCATCATGCACCTTTGGAATATGGCGGGTGCATTGCATAGGCCAAATGGCATCCTTCTAAAGGAAAATACCCCATAAGGTCATGTGAAGGAGGTCTTTTCCATGTCTTCCGGGGCAATTGAAATCTAGTTGTACCCCGAGTACCCGTCTAGGAAACAAAAGCGAGACCTCCCTGCAAGCCTGTCGAGCATCTGCTCAATGAAAGGAAGTGGGGAGTGGTCTTTACGGGTGGCGAGATTCAACTTTCTGTAATCCATGCATATTCTCCAGCCCGTGACGGTTCTTGTAGATATCAACTCATTTTTGTCATTCTTTACAACCGTCATGCCACCCTTTTTTGGAACACATTGGACTGGGCTGATCCAGCTGCTTTCAGAGATGGGGAAAATTATTTCCGTATCTAACCACTTGATGATTTCTTTCTTCAACACTTCATGTTTGGGTTCAAGCGCCTTTTATGTTCCCTAGAAGGTCTGTGTCCCTCTTCTAGGAGAATCTTGTGCATGCAATATGCCGGGCTGACCCCTTTGATATCTGCCATGGTCCATCCAATGGCAGTCTTGCACTCTGAGAGTACCTGTAACAGCTGATTTGCCTGCACATCTAACAAACTGGAGGAGATAATAACAGGTAGCGTAGTATTGGGGCATAGAATGCTTACCTGAGATGGGTTGGAAATGGTTTCAACTCTAGCTTGGGAGGTTCTTCCACAGAGGGCTTGGTTGGCGGGCTCTCTCTTTTCTCTAAGTCCAATGGTTCAAACTCAAGAGCCCTCGGCCATAATCCTTTACCTTCAAGTGCTAACATCCACTCTGCCAATTCCTTCCTATTTACCGCATCTAAATTCATTAAACACGCAGCAAGGGGGTCCTCAATAGTTAAGGACACATCATCTTACTCCACTATCACATCCACAACATCAATTAGAGAGCAGTTGGAGAACTCACTCGCTCGCCTCATGGATTTCTGCACATTGAATGTGATTTCTTCATCATTAAGCCTTATCTTGAGCTCCCTAGTCTCACAATCAATGAGAGCTCTGCCTGTGGCCAAAAATGGCCTGCCCAAGATTATGGGAATCTCTTCATCCACTCGACAGTCTAGTATCACAAAGTTAGCAGGGAACACAAACTTCCCCACTTGCACCAAAACATCATCCAGAATACCCGACGGTCTCTTCACCGTCCTATCAGCTAGTTGCAGCAACATGGAAGTTGGTCTAGCTCTACCAATACCTAGTCTCTTATAGATGGCCAGGGGAATTAGATTAATGTTGGCCCTCAAATCACACAGTGCTTTGGCAAAAGCCAAATTTCCAATGGTGTAGGGAATTGTAAAACTCCTTGGACCAGACATCTTTACTGCTATTGGTCGTGTTACCACAACACTGCAAGTCTGAGTCAAAGTCACAGTCGCTAAGTCTTGGAAATCAAACTTTCGGGACATCAAGTCCTTCATCATCTCCGCATACCCAAGAATCTCTTTCAAAGCATCAATCAGAGGAATGTTTACCTGTATCTGCTTCAGCATATCCAAGAACTTTTTGTACGTCTCATCCTTTTTGTATTTGGCCAGACTTTGAGGGAATGAGGCTGGCGATCTCTTCTTCCCAGTGATTTGGGATTTTTCTTTCTCAACTACTGGCTCTGGGGTTATTTCCACTTCCTTTTCAGCCTTACTCTGCCCACTAGGTTCTCCTTCAGCAGTTTGTACTGTTACCTTGGTCAAGTTTGTAGAGTCATCAAGTTCGATTGACACTGGTACTAGTATCTCTGCCTGCCTGCTTTCACGAGCCATTCTTGTTCCAAGTCTAATTCCCTGCCATTGCGGAGACTCACTGCCATTATCTTCTTCGAGCCATGGTCCTTAGGATTCACCTGAGTATCTACAGGTAAAGTCCCAGGAGAACGATTATTCACTGTCATAGATATCTGGCCCAACTACACTTCAATATTTTTAATAGTTGCATCATGTAAATCTACTCTCTCATTCATTTTGGCAATTGACCTAATCACCTGTTGCATCATCGCTTAAAGCCTGGAAAACTCATCTTCTTGCCTCCCCCCATGTTGTTGCTGAGGAGGGTGGTATACTTGCTGCTGATTCTGATTGTTATAACTTTGTGGCCTCTGATAAGGTGCTACATTACCTTGAGGTCTCATGGCACCCATGTTTCCATTGTTCTGTTGCTGGTAAGGTGGTCTATACGGTTGAACTTCCTTACCCCAATTTTTCCCTCCTCTCTCTGGCCTCCGTAATTTGACAAATAATTCATGTTTCTAGGTAAGGAGGGTGATCACACTCTGCATTCCACTGATTACCAAATGGTTGACTAGTGCAAGATGTGCATAAGCCCCCATTGGTTGTATCCATGATATGTATCTACTGCTTTTGCCCTAATTCCTCCACCTTCTTAGTTAGTATCCTCATCTATGTTATCAAGGTGGCCACATTCTCAGCAATAGTATTGGATAGATCAAAGGGCACTGAGTGAACTACAGGAGTAATGGGCGCATTCCTGGTTGTCCACCCCGAATGCTGCGCTATTTTATGAAGTAGGATCTGGATTTCTCTCTATGTTTTGCTCAAGAATGCTCCACCAGCTGAAGTATCTACATTTTCGTTTACAGTATCCGCCAGACCCATATGAAAACGCTGGCCCAACATGTGCTCTAGAATACCATGGTGCGGACAGATAACCAACATTCCTTTAAATCGTTCCCATGTTTCCTGCAATGTTTCAACTGGCTTCTGTATGAAGCTCAAGATTTCATCAATTTGTTGAGCTATCTTGTTGGGTGGATGGAATTTGTTCACGAACTGCTTAACTAACTCCTCCCATGTGGTAATGGAATTAATGGGGAGCGAGTTTAGCCAAGTCTGGGCTGCTCCTGTCACTGAGAATGGAAACAATAACAGTTTTATTGCTTCCTAAGTGACATTTGGCTGCCTCTGAGTTTTGCAAATCGAAAGGAAATTCTTCAAATGCTGTTGTGGGTCCTCGATGTATGACCCTAAAAATAGTCCCTTGTTCCGCAGCAAGTGCATCATATTATTTGTAATCTGAAAGCACTCAGCCTGTATCTGAGGGACTAGTATCGCAGTGGCCAAATTTTCTGCCAGGGGTTGTGCCTAGTCATATAAAGGAGCCTCTGCCCCTTTCTGCACAACTAGGTCTACCGTGTCGTCCCCATTATTGTTCCTGTTGTTTGGATCTTCCATGTCGGGTTCAAGTTATTCAATTGATGGTTGTTGTTTGCTTTTCCCCTTGGCCAGTTCAAGGCCTTGAAAACTTTCTCGGGGTCTGAGAAGGCTTCAAATACTTCACCAGTCCTCGATGAGTTTCTAGGCATGCATCTGTACAACCAAGTTAGCAAACGTTAAAATTTCAATGTATAACTGAAAATTGACTATACTTAAGAATTTTGTATTTCTTCCAACTTTAATTGATAACACTGTTAATTCCCCTGCAACGACGCCAAAATTTGATCATGCTCAACTATGTCTTATAAAAAGACTAAACGGGCGTTGCAAGTATAATCTGAGTATTTAGCCCAGAGTCGAATCCCACAGGGAATTAGCCTATCAATTATTGTTGTTAGACTACTCGAGTCTCAATAATCAAGTTCCCAAAGATTATGAATATCATTTTTCAGTATTTTTACTACTACATCTGAATGGAATTAAATAAACTAAAAGACAACTAATACTGAGATGTAAACAGATGTGCTAAAGGTCTAAGGTTATGGTTCCCCTGTTGGTGAACTTCTTTCTTGGATACTTCCTATAGTTTTGATTTAGTTGTCTCTATCAATCATGAACACTCCAGCTACCATAAATCTCTCTCAAGTAATTATGGTAATTTACTAGACGCACTCTCTCAAGTTATGCTAGCTAGATTGCAATACAGCTCACTTTAGATTGCACCCGAGGTATCGTTATCTCTAATCCAACCTCTAAACCCTCAGTTATGACTCTCGTCTATACTCCGGGAGTGATGTTGTTCAAACAACTACCTAAATATGCACTCTCTCTCAAGTAGATACATAATAAATAGGCACAGCTAATTGAGGATCCTTTCAATTAACTACAACAAGAACGTAGTTGAACAAATAGAGATTAACAACCAATCAAAACTATATTAATATCACAATAACGTCATTCCCCATCACGTTCCACCAAAACCTTAGATTAGAACAGTTAGCTACTCATAACAATAATGAAAACTACAAAAGAATTCATGAACAATGATAAAAATCACAAGAGAAGGAGATATGGATTGATGCCCAATTGCCCTTCTTGACTCTTGCCCTTGCCTTTCTTATTCTAAACTCTAAACCTGGATAATCTACTCCTTTGGGCGAATTGAATCTTTTATAGGTTAAGTGGATTGGCCCCAAACTTACAAAAGTACCCTTCTCGACGTATTTTTCCCGTCTGGACTAGCGCGGGCGCGCTAGTGTCGCGCTACAGCCCGTGCTAATTGAGTTTAACACTGTCCGGAAGATCACTGGACTAGCGCAGGCACGCTAGTCTCGCACTAATGCCCTCATTAATTCCCGTGCTAATGCCCGCACTAATGCTCGCACTAATGGGATTTCCTACTGCCTCGAAAAATCTCCAGCCTTCAAATCACCTCGGAATTACCCCATGGCCTATTATTCTTCAAATTCTCCCGGATCATCGATATAAGTCCTCAATAGCTTATTGTACTCCTGTGAAACACAAAAATCACCATTAGAGCCAATTTATCATCATTTAACACACTTAAGACCGTGAAGCATCATTAAGTTAGAGTATAAATATATGCTAAACTATCTGAATTCAGCCTATTATCAAGTACATTAACACAACTGAAAATACTAAAAGTATAAAACTATATATTATTCAATTTAAACAATTGGAAAAAATACATGAAGACTTATTTTTCAACTGACTTTTTAATTATTATTTATAGTAATTAATTTAAGGTTTAGTGGTGCAAAATTTTCTTTAAATAAAAGAGTGTAGACCCTATGTAGAAATAATTTAAATTCTACTTGAATTATTATCTAATCATTGTATAATAAAGAATTAAACTTCGACAAGTATTTCAAAGTGATTGGTATAGTAATACTATTTCAGAAAAATTAAAATGCACATGCCACGACCCAGAATCCATTTAAAGGCCGTGATGGCGCCGGACACCACTGTCAGACAAGCCAACATAAAATAGTTAATTAAATTATCATTATATATTTTTGAAATCATTTCTTTTCATTACATTAAATAGCAAATAATGAACTTTCACTGAGTAACGAGATGTCTTTAACAAGTTCAAATAATGAATAAATCTCATAGCCATCCCAGAACCCGATGTCACAAGTGCATGAGCACTTTCTAGGAATTTAAAATGTAATACAATAACTGTCCGGAATATAACTGAACAGAAGAGAAAATACAATACGTCTGAAGGAGACTCTGATGGGCGTGGATCGTCTTATAAGATGCAGCTCACCTAAGTCCCCGTACCAACCATGCTATTGCACCCACGAGGCCACTATCCATACAGGAACCTGTACATAAAAAATGTACAGAAAGTGTAGTATGAGTACGAAAACAACGCGTACTCAGTAAGTATCCTGTCTAACCTCGAAGAAGTAGTGGCAAGGGGTCGACTCCGACACTTACTAGTGGTCCAATAATATCAGGTACGGTGAAGAAGTGAATAAATATAAAACAGAGTAAATATATGAAACCAGCAAGTATAAATTACGTGGTACAATTCCCTCCTTTACCATTTACTCGGCTCTCAACTAGCAAGTTCCCTCCGTAACCGGAGCATATACATAGATACAGTGGATTTCATCAAGAGGTTGTCATAATTCAAATAAGGGGGAGACCGTCAGATACACTGGCTTCTTGCAAAATATTACGCACGATTCCATGAGGATAATATATATATAGGAAATGTCGAGGCGTATGGCCCGATCCGACATAAAAGTAAATTGTGCACTGCCGACGGGTCGAACGGCGTGAACCGTAGATGCATTTATTAACCTGCCGAGGCGAACGACCCGCTCCCATGAGAACGTGGTACATAAATCCTGCCGAGGTGAGTGGTCCGATCCCATAAGAGTAGTAGAAGGAAATACGCTGCTCGGGAAACATATATGCGACGCAGTTACACATAGATTTCTTAAGCTATTATAATATTCCTCAATTCCTGCCGAAATTACGGAGTTCAAACAAAACCTTTTAAATATTAAATTCTTAAATTTCAACTCCTCTCAAAACATTTAATAAGTGAACTCAATCTCGCTCCCTCTCAAGGCAAACAATAAACATAAATCAATAACAATATCAACAAGGCATGATGTAAGCCTAAAACTACCCGGACATAGTCATAACTAGTAGCTACGTATGGATTCTCGTCACCTCGTGCGTACGTAGCCCCCACAAATAGTAGCACATAATTAATTATTTCACGTATGGGGACAATACCCTCTTACAAGGTTAGAAAGGAGACTTACCTCGCTCCAAAGTTTCATAACCGGCTTCCAAGCCCTTCCGATGACTCAAACCGATGCACAACGCTCCAAAACTAGCCAATAATTATGCAAACTCATTAATATACGCTCGAATACTCATTATAATCCAATTCATAACAATTCTTAACCCCGATCGAAAAGTCGATAAAAATCACCCTCGGGCCCACGTGCCCAGATTCTGAATTTTTTTGAAGATAAATATTACCCATAATATTACGAACTCAAATATATAATTTGTTCTCAATTCCATGCCCAAATTCGTGGCCAAAATCCAAAAATATAAATTTCTAGGTTTTACTTCAAAATCCCAAATTTCTACTAGTTTCCATGCTAAAATATTCACATAATCGATGTATTTAACTCAAAATTGGGAAGGAAGCACTTACCCCTACTAGTTGATGAAGATGGCGCTCCACATTGCTCCAAAAATCGGCTCCCATGGACGAAATAAAATGAAAATGAGCCAAACCCTTCGCTTAAAAAAAGACACTGCCCAACCCCGACCTTTGCACCTGCGGTCCATTAGCCGCTCCTCCGGAAAACCATCGCAGGTGCGGCTCTAACTCAACCCAGCAGCTCCCGCTCCTGTGATCACCCTTCCGCATCTGCGCCTTCACAGGTGCGGATCTTCCCTCGCACCTGCGCTCCTGACCGCTTCTGCGACTCCTAGGGCACTTCTGCGGCTCCGCACCTGCGGCCAAATCCTCACAGGTGCGGTTACACCAGAAGACAGCAGCCTCAGCACCTCCATAAGGCCAAAATTAATCCGTTGACCATCCGATCATACCAACCTATCCCAAAACACATTACGAACTAAGTCGATCCTTGACATCACATCAAACAATGCTAAAAATCATGAATTACACCCCAATCCGAACTTGATGAACTTAGAATTTCAAACTTCTTCATTCAATGCCGAGACCTATCAAATCACGTCCGATTGACCTCAAATTTTGCACACAAGTCTTGTTCAACCTTACGGTCCTGCTCCAACTTCCGGAATCAAAATTCGACACCGATATCAAAAGGTCCACTTCCAATCTAACTCCTCAAAACTTTTGAATTTCTAACTTTAGCCAAATGACTCCAAAATGACCTACGAACCTTCGAATCCACTTTCGATCGCGCTCCCAATACCGGAATCACCATGCGGAGCTATTCCCAGGCTTAGAACCGCAAATGGACATCGATAACATTGAAATTCACTTCAACCCAAATTTACGAGTTTCTTCCCAAAATGCTAACTTCCACAACAGGCGCTGAAACGCTCCCGGTACACCCAAAACCCGACTCGGACATACGGCCAAGTACAAAATCATCATATCCTGTTGGAACCTTCAAATCCTGATTCCGCGGCCGTTTACTCAAAGATTCAACCTTAGTCGTTCTAACTTAGAGCTTCTGAAACGAGAGTTATCTTTACAAGTCAACTCTGAAACTCTTGAAATGCAATTCCGACCATACGTACAAGTCATAATACCTTACGTGAAGCTGATCATGGCCTCAAACTGCTGAACGACACGCTAGAGCTCAAAACGACCGTTCTGGTCGTTACATTCTCTCCCACTTAAGCATACGTTTGTCCTCGAACGTGCTACGAACTGCACTGGAGTTGTCTAAAATCACTGGTTAACACCTCAGCACCTACCCGTGCTACCACCACTCAGTTGAGCATATTAGCTCGAGCAACTCTGAAGATATTATCTTATTTTTTAGGCAAATAAGCCTTAGAGCCCAATTCCAACATCCAGAAATTCTCTACCATGCTTGCTTCCAACATACGAGCATCGCATCAATCCCTACACGATGTGCCAAGACATGACTGCATTCCTTTGTTGAATTCACACTACACACTGCATAACTCGCACGACCATAATAACACTCTCTGATGATAACAACCGACATTCCACGAATCTGATGCTCACCCGCACCTCATGACTCATATGAGTCCTATTCCAACTCTTGCGATACTGCCACAACGAAAAAGATGTGTAGAAATTCATAACCAACTGCCAAGTCAACAATTCATTGAGTCCATACTCCTGACAAGAACCATTACATCATTATAAGCCAAATAATGGAATTTTCTCTTTAATATATTTCATATAATCCGATCGCACTGATCATATAACCAATACTCTCGTCTCACCCAGTGCGTGCTGCTCAGGCAATAAGTCACCCCAGACATGACCAACAGTCTCACATGATGCCACAATGTGCCACTAAGCTACAAACTCAAATGTGACACATAAGCAAAACAAACTCTGGAAGGAACTACTCAACCCAAGTAACTAATATGAAATTTTTTCAGAAAAGGGGAAACAAAACACATAAAAATGGAATATAAAAACTGCACTCATCATCACACTATTGCGGTGTGAAACCCGATCCAAATGACATACCCGTGGCAATGTGCCACCCGATCCACACCTAAAATTCATATAAGGAGATACACACCGGGATAAATTGCTCATTACAACAAAATACCGAATATCGGTCACAAGTGCACTAAGTGCATAATACCAACACTGGGGAGACAGATAGCGCCATGCGCTACAAAACTCAAGCACAACTGAGGTGATATACATAATCAGAATCTCAAGAGCCATCCTACTCACATAACACCATCGCTACGTGGAACCTCAACACATAAGAAATTTATCAAGCCGTTACACAAGTCACACAGCACAGTATAACCTCACATGAAATAGCCGACAACGAAACAACATCCATCATCTGAATACTCCTCCATGAGGAGCGCTATGCTGAAATGAACATGTCTGGCATGATATAGAGCCCATATTCATATTTAAATTCATTCACAGACCTCGAGCCGATATTGATCGCACCAAACTAAACTAATAGCCTTTCCTGGGTTCATAATAGCTCACTTCTCTCATAACACACAAGAATAACCATCATAGCCGGGACAAACTCACACAATCCACAACCAAATGAACTGAGCGCCCTCCAGGCATAAATCCACAAATAAGCAGTATTACCACATTCTTCATACTTGATTTAAATCTTCAATCATTCAAGTGACTACATGCCACACTTATACAATCTTCCCGTGGAATACAATTCCACGACCTCACGCACCAGGTAACGAGTTTGCACCTCCATACCACCGACCATACAAATGCTGCAAAGCAAATCAAGAATCTGCATCCAGAATGCAAAGCCTCTTACACAAACACCGATCTCAGGTGATGCTGAAGACAATACCAACTTAGTCTAAACATCCAAACCCCTATCCTGCTCATCTGAGCTCGTGCCATCCTTGCCAACACTGAACCGCAACCTTGACCCTCACCTTCAATTTCATACCGCTCACTGCACCTAACATGCCAATATGCGATAGCGCAAGAGTTTCATCATAACCCCTGAACTACTAATAGGGTAAACACTTCATCATATAGAAACTCTTTACTTAATTCATTCCAAGAGAACCATAGCAACACACAAGTGAATTCTCATAAACGTAGAACATGCAGATCCTCAAGTAGTGGACAAAACTACCATAACCCTCCCGGGATTTGCCTACACATCACAAGACCTAATACTTGAATACTCCTAGAGAGAACCAATTACGGCGGCCGTCAAGCCTCACACACACCGACATAAATCTCCTGCATAATCTACCCACGACGGAGGAACTGATCAATGTCGACATGACGCCAATTCAACTGTGGCTCTGCTGGCATATGAACACCCATCTTACTAAAGCACCCGACTGAATCACTCCCTTTGTAAATCACCTCTGTACGAAGCATAAGTCCTGATTCCTCCCGAATCCCAAACACAAGCCGATAAAGCCAACCATAGCACACCTTTACCAATTCCTTTGCTCAAATTACTACTTACGTTCCCTTTCTTTAGCTGTAATAACCCATAAATATGCTAATACCCAGAAATCTCACAAATAGATGATCATGCAATCCAACCGTAGGAGGTGGGACTCTCTCACTTAGCTTGAAGCTACCATTATACGACTCTGGAACCCACCAAGATTCTTTCTTCATTGCTAAACTGATCTTGCGCCACCAATTATCCAAATTCCTCAAAATCCTTCTGTTAGCATTTCATGATCATTTTGAATCTCTAGCAACATTCACATATTCGACCCCTTACTAGATAGCCGGTAAAATCCTTCGTAGAAACTTCGCCAACCAAACAACCGCTGATCTTCTCACAGGAGATAACCCACATGTGAAAATTACATGCCGACATCTTCCAACGTTGCTGCACGGGGTACAGCCACTACGACCTCAATAACCCATCTTGAGCCCCTTCTCCTTCACCAACGGAACCAGTCCGTTCACTCCCTATGGACATAAGCTAGATGTGTGACAATATCTTTCAATTGAAAGTTACGTTGTATCCTTCTTCATATCGAGCAAATTCTTCCTGTTGCATCCAATTCCCCCGCCATATCATAGCCAATATTTCAAATTAAGCCCGTGGACCCAATCATCATCCACTAAAATCCTGGAATCACTCTAAACTTTTCCTCAAGGTGCGTAGTTATCCTGCCACTGAACCCATATGCTACTTTTCCACTCTCCCACTTTTGTCAAACTCACTCCTTTAAGCGACTACTGGACTTTCGCTTCTTACACCTGGCCTTCTAGAAGTTTAAGCACTGCTTGACATCCCCGCATGTCCTTCCTCATCCTTTGCTGCTCAGATGTTGCCTTAGATCAATATCTATCTCTGTAGCACTTGAACCGATGGATCACTACTAACTTCCACCCTTTTTCGAAGATCCTCCTTCTCGAGACGCTAATATTGGAAACACCGATGCTATCCGATCCTGGACCACCGCACACCGAGATCTCTGACAGCGGCTTCCTCGACACCATTTCACAATACCGTGCCCTGAAGGCAATTCTGAAGAAGATCATAACACCGGCTAACTTCACACATTCAATCAATGACAACAATACCTCATCATATACGAAAATTCCACCACACTTGAAAACACCAAGTCTCATTACTCCATCAACCCAGACCTGAACATTCATAGTCCGGTTGTCTTTCCTCCATCGGAAATAAAATACCGACACTGAGATGAAACGATAAAACGACCAGCGCTTCGCATAAGATTGAGTAGGAAGGAAACATAGGCATAAGCCTCAAAGGAATCAAACACACGATGAGGAATCAAGAAGGGATGTACTCCTAACATCCCCATAGCCTCTCGAAGATAAGTACAGACGTCTCCGTACCGATCCGCAAGACCTTACTAGAGCAAATAATAGTTTAAATCCCTAGTTATCAAGAATCGCGGCACATATCAAGATGAGGCCGGTTAATTATCTAATCATGGGATTTCTTACTGTATTTAGAATTGTACCATACATAGAACTACTCTACTATATAAAAGGGGGTCTAATCATTTGTAAATGGATCATATTTTATACAATACAAAGAAAATTACTACATTTTTTTCTTAAGCTTTCAATACTCTATTGCTATGTTCATATTTTCCAGTAGAATACTCGTTTGGTTCGAGGGCGACCTAGCTTGAGGGCCGAAGCTGCACATCTCATTTGGTTTGATTTTTTTTATAGTCAATTTCTAATATCAATTTATACATTTTCTCAGTTTGTGCCAAGTGAAATCATGTATCCTTAAAACCACATATAAATTTAATTGTTATCCGATTTTAGGGTAAACAGTTTGGCGCTCACAGTGGGGCTAAGGATAATAGTGATTGCCTGGTACTAAATTTTTTAACACACACTATTTTATACATGTTCTTGTGAGTATCTTTGATTCCAGGATCAGCATGTCGAACTCTCAAGCAACACCCACAAACATAGACAATGGCCTTGATTTTCATGGCGAGAACGACAACGTAGCCACCCGAGGGAACGAAATACCTCCAGTTGACCTCGATGGAGTCCAGGTCGTAGACCCAATCGACGTCAGTTCCCATGTTTCCATTAATGCAAACCTGGTCGTCGACCCCGAGAATAGCGTCTGCAGAGACGTTCGATCAGCCGGTCAGAACGCACAGTGCGGTGAAGAAGGCGGGATCAGCATTCGAGTGATATTCAAAATGTTGCAGACTCAACAAGATGCAATAGCACAACTTCAAAATCAAAACTATGCACCGAGCAGAGTCGTGCCCGAGCCAATGCTAAAAGTTGTTCATAGGGCCGAATCAGTGTCAAGAAGATCAAACGGAACTGAATCAGGGGCCGATCCTGCTATAATGAACATGCTCGAGGAGCTGAAAAAGTGAGTTGAATAAGGGGAGAAAAAGATTGAAGAAAATGACAAGAATGTGGAAATGTATAACTCCAGAGTTGATCAAATTCCGGGGGCAACACCGATTTTGAAGGGTTTTGACTCAAATAAGTTCGTGAAAAATCCCTTCCCCCTAGCGTGGCTCCAAAACCAATTGACAAGAAGTTCTGTATGCCAGAAATTCCCAAGTATGATGGAACGATCGACTCCAACGAGCATGTCACTTCTAACACATGTGCAATTAATGGGAACATTCTGGAGGATGACGAGATCGAGTCTATATTGTTGAAGAAATTTGGGGAGACTCTATCAAAGGGAGAAATGATATGGTACCATAATTTGCTACCCAAATTCATTGATTCTTTCGCCATGCTCGTAGATTCCTTCGTTAAAGCACACGTCGGAGCCATAAACTCGAGACTAGGAAGTCGTACCTCTTCAAGGTAAAGCAGAAAGATAACGAGATGCTCAGAGAGATTGTGTCTCGGTTCCATATGGAACACGAGGATCTACCTCTGGTTGCCGATGATTGGCTCGTTCAGGCTTTCACTCAAGGATTAAACTTATGAAGCTCGGTGGCCTCACAATAATTAAAGCAGAACTTGATTGAATACCCAGTTTTCACCTGGGCCGATGTGCATAATCGGTATCAGTCGAAGATTATGGTCGAAGATGACCAGTTTGGAACTCATTCCGGGTTCTTTTATCCTATCAAGCCTGTCGACAGAATTAAAAAGGATATTGATCGGGAACCACGATCAAATAGGGATCATTACCAGCCATACAATGGAGATTGGAGAAATAACGGGCTCGGACACAATCCCGTTCGAGGTGATAGGAGAAATGATCGAGGTCAGAATTCTCGAGGACTCATGAGTAAGAATGGTTTCGACAGGAATGTCGAACCCAAAGAGTCACCACAGTTGTCAAAATATAACTTCAACATTGATGTGTCAGCTATCGTATCAGCCATCGAGCGCATCAAGGACACTAGGTGGCCTCGACCTCTATAGACTGATCTGGCCCAGAGAAATCCTAATCAAATGTGCAAGTATAGACTGAACAGAAGATTGTAGACTGCTAAGGGAAGAAGTAGCCCGGTTGTTCAACGAGGGGCACCTTCGGGAATTCTTAAGTGATCGGGCTATGAACCACTTTAGAAACAGAGACTCAAACAGACAGAACGGGTAAGAGGAGCCGCAACACGTGATCCACATAATTTTTGGAGGGGTCGATATTCCTCAAGGACCCGTATTTAAGCGCACCAAGGTGTCGATCACAAAGGAAAAGCGAACTCGGGATTATGCACCAGAAATGACCTTCTCTTTCAATGACGAAGATGAAGAGGGGAACTTGCAACCCCATAATGACGCACTAGTAATATCTGTTTTTATGAATAAGACTCAAGTTAAACGTGTTTTGATTGATCCAGGTAGCTCGACCAACATCATTCGATCGAGGGTCATAGAACAACTCGGCCTACATGATCAAGTTGTGCCTGTGGCCCGAGTAATTAACGGCTTCAACATGGCATGCGAAACAACCAAAGGCGAGATAACTTTGCCAATGAATGTGGCCGGGACCATCCAAGAAACGAAGTTCCATGTGATCGAGGGTCATGAGGTAACGCCCTGTTCGGAAGGCCATGGATCCATAACATAAGGGTGGTACCCTCGACCCTTCACCCGTTTGTGAAGTTCCCGACATCAGAGTGAGTCAAAATGGTCTACGGGGAGAAACCCGCCACTAAGGAAATGTTTGCAGTCGACAAAGTGATACCAATATCGGCACTATCGTCAACAAAAAGGATCAAATTCAAAGGGAAAACAGGAGGCCAAATAGCAACCACATACACCGGACTCGACCCAATCAGAAAATAGGGGATTGAAGAGGATGATGACTACAGGGTACCTCGGTCTTTCATAGTCACCGATGATTCCGACGCCACTAAGTCGACGGTCGAAGAGTTGGAACAAGTCACACTAACCGAACATCAGCCTGAACGAAAGGTATATCTAGGCACGGGGCTAGCCCCCGAGCTTAGGAGAAAATTATTCAATTCCTTAAAGCTAACATGAATTGATTTTCTTGGTCCCATCTCTATATGAGAGGGATCCCACCAGAAATCACCACTCACAAACTAAGCCTGGATCCGAAATTCCATCCGGTCAAGCAAAAAAGAAGACCCAGTCCAAAGTCAAGCATGCCTTCGTCAAGGAAGAGGTAACTAAACTTATTAAAATAGGATCCATTCGAGAAGTAAAGTATCCTGAATGGTTAGAAAACATAGTGGTAGTCCCTAAGAAGGGAAATAAACTTAGAATGTGTGTTGATTACAAAGACCTGAATAAAGCATGCCCCACGGATTCTTTTCCTTTTCCTAATATTGATCGTATGATAGATGCCATGGCCGGCCACGAGATTCTCATTTTTCTCGATGCCTATTTCGGGTACAACCAAATATAGATGAACCCGAAAGATCAGGAAAAAACTTCGTTTATCACTAAGTACGACACCTACTGTTATAATGTAATTCCATTCAGACTAACAAATGCTAGTGCAACTTATCAACGCTTAGTAAGCTGGATGTTCGAAGAACAAATAAGAAAATCAATGGAGGTTTATATTAATGACATGTTGGTTAAGTCTCTGCGAGCAGAGGACCATTTAAAGCATTTGCCGGAAACTTTCAGTATACTGAAAAGGTATAAGATGAAACTCAACCCAGAAAAATGTACATTGGGGGTCGGCTCAGGAAATTTTCTCAGCTTGATGGTATCCAATCGAGGAATTGAGATCAACCCGATAAAATCAAAGCTATCGAGGACATCACGGCGGTAGACAACGTAAAGGCCGTGCAGAGGCTAACAGGAAAAAATACAGGTAACTCTACACCGATTCAAGGAATGAACCTTGCAACATATACCTCAAGATGAGAATAGTGAGGTCGATGCCCTCAAACTAGGGTCATCGATCGAAGACAATGAACTCAATTCGGGGGTTGTCGTACAACTCATGAGATCGGTGGTCGAAGAAGGTCATGCCGAGATAAACTCCACAAGTTTGACCTGAGATTGGAGAAACGAATATTATAAGCTCCTATCAGATCCGAAAGAGTCAAGAGCTCTGCACACAAAAGCAGCACAATTCACCTTGTCTGAAGACGGAACGATATTCAGGAGAATGTTTGAGGGTCCATTAGTGATATGTCTGGGATCAGGGATACCGAATACGTTCTAAGGGAGGTTCACGAGGGCACTTGCGGAAATCATTTCGGTGCCGAATCATTGGTCCACAAAGTGATCAGAGCCGGACTACTGGATCGACATGGAGAAAGATGCAAAGGAGTTTGTTCGAACATGCAACAAGTGCCAAAGGCATGCACCAATGATTCATCAACCCGTGGAACTGCTTCACTCGGTCTTGTCCCCATGGCCGTTCATGAAGTCGGGAATGGACATCGTTGGCCCTCGTTCATTGGCTCTAGGTAAAGCTCAGTTTATTTTATTTATGACTGATTATTTCTCTAAGTGGGTTGAAGCACAGGCTTTCGAGAAAGTCGGGGAAAATAAAGTCATAGACTTTATTTGGGACCACATCATATGTCGATTCGGGATGCCCTCCAAGATTGTATGCGGTAATGGAAAGCAGTTCATCGACATCAAGGTGACTAAATTTATCGAGGATCACAAGATCAAAAGGATCCTATCAACACCTTATCATTCTATCGGGAACAAACAAGACGTATCGACTAACAAATCCATCATCCAAAATATTAAGAAGAGACTGACCGACACCAAAGGGAGATAGAAGGAAATCCTACCAGAGGTTCATTGGGCATACCACATAACATCAAAGTCTAGTACCAGAGCTACCTCGTTCTCATTAGTTTATGGTGCCGACCAAGGTCAGAGAACATAGCATCAGGTTCCGATATGCAACGGAAGAGTCAAATAACGAGGCCATGAATACGAGCCTAGAATTGTTGGATAAAAAATACGAAGCCGTCCTCGTCCTATTTTCCGCTCAAAAATAGCGGATCGAAAGATACTACAATGGAAGAGCCAATCTTCGGCATTTTAACGTCAGGAACTTGGTGCTAAGGAAAGTCATCCTCAACACCCGAAATCCGAACGAAGGAAAATTGGGTCCAAACTGGGAAGGACCATACCAGATTCTCGAAATCACTGGAAAAGGGTCCTACAAGCTCAGAACGATAAATGGGGAATGACTACCGAGCAATTGGAACATATCACCCCTAAACGATACTATTGCTAAGGTACGATCCCCTTTCCATTTTCATTTTTGTTTTAGACTAACACTTGCAGGTGATCAACAAGAATCGATGGTGGATATTTCGGCAAGCGAAACAAAGCCTTTAGGTCTGAAAGCACGTGTTGAACTCTTTTTCCCTTAGACCGATTTTATTCCAAATATAGTTTTTTGACGAGGTTTTTAACGAGGAAACAATGAATCATGCTAGCTTAGAATCAAGTCTGATTACTAATCGACATCGAAGATCAATTCAACAGTATCACTGGGGGGGCTACACTCGTATATACATTATCTTCGAATATTAAGGAAACTACTTCATAAAAGGAGGCTCTCAATAGATAAGATTTATTGTAAGGGACAAACGGTCAGAACGAACCGTGCCCACATAGACTGATCGAGCCCCAACTTAAACATGTACATATGTATGACTATTTTGATCAAGAATAAAGAGAAGGTCTTTACTTGCAAACATCAAATGTTTAAATATTTTCCTCTTTACATCTTTTAAAGAGCTTCGTACTATAACGGATCTAAGGGCAATACTTAACCAAAACGCGAGCGATCGTTCCCTCACTCGGTGACTACCGTTCAACTCAAACAACCGAGTTATCGGGCCTCAGGGAGAAAATACCTAATAGGCAGCTCCCCGATTTCTAAAGGACACGGCCACCCTACTCGGGGGCTATTATATCGGGCAAGCCCAAACAAAACGGGAAAACAAGCTCAATGGGCAGATCCCGTACTAAAAGGCTACGGTCGATTTAACACGGCTCAGAGATGTCCGAATTTCGTAATGAAATAAGCTTTCGAAATCTTTTATAACCGGTTTTAAAAAGGCTACCCCTGGTTAGACACAAAAACCTTCGATAATATTGAGCCCCAAAAACTCCAACAAATGAAAAGGTTGTTCGGACCCTCAAACATTACCCTATTATCTCATGCTAAGGCCTTTTTGATTTCGAATTGCAAAGCAAAAATGAAGTAAATACTGAAGAGCCGAAAGGCAAAAGAAAAGCCTTATATTCATATACAAAATAGTCTTCTTTACAAGGGCCAAATCGGCCAAGTATAAAAATTTTAACAACGGCCCAAAATGGCCTCAGAAAAAAGTACAAAGGGAAAAGAACAAAAAATATACTAAGTCCTAAGAGGCTTGGTCCCCATCGGAAGCAGCATGTCCGTCCTTAGGATCTTCTCCATCTTCAAACGCGCTGAGGCTATTAGAGTCATCGTCAGGGAAGGCCAGCTTCTGAGCCCAGTTTTCTTCTGCTCGGGCATTATTGATCTCGGCTCCAATGTTAAGATCTCGGGCTTGATCAGCCTCGAGGGCTTCCCTCCGAGCTTGCCACTTTGCATGATCATCATGCTTCTAGATTTAGTCTGGATGGCCTCAACGTCGGTTTTGAACTGGGCCACCTTTTCATCTTCCTTAATGCCGGCCGCGGCTACCACAGACTTAGCCTCCTCGAGCTTGTTGGCAGCTGAATCCAGCTAGGACTGAAGATATTTTATATTCTCGGCCTACACCGAGTTTTTTTCTTTCGCAGCTCGAAGCTGAGTCTGGACTGAATCCAACTGCGCTTGGACGGTGTCTTTCATCGCGACCAGGATATCCATATTTCCCTTGAATGCCTCAGCCTCGGCCCATACATCATCCACCCGCTTGCTGGGTCGATCAATTTGCTCAAGCCTCTGTCGGATCTGTATAATTAGGTCATTAGTTGTTACTTCACTATCATGAAACATTCAAAATACCTGTTCGGCCATGTCAGTGTGCTCATTCTGAGCTGTAACCAGATCGTCCTGGAGTCTTTCACTAAGGAGCCTATACATGTCGCCTTTCTCAGTAAGCCCCCGAACCTCGGCCTTGTGCTCCTCTCGAACTCTAATGAAGGCTTCGTGGTGCAACACCGAAGCCTACAAGTAAGGAAAAAGATGTTAAGAGTAATCTACAATTCTAAGTATAAAATAAGTAAGAAAGAGATTCTCGGGGATTACCCGATTTAGAGCGTGTTGGGCCTCGTTGAACAAGCAGGCGCCCCCCACAACATTCATCACGGTTTGGTCCTCTTCGGTCACCAAGCTGGTGATACCCTTTTTTTTCCAAATATTTTTTAAATGGCATATATACTTTCAAAATCGTGCATTAATAGCAATTTGTATTTTTCCATTATTTTCCTACATTTTTATTAATTTGTCCAGTATTTATTTCTAATAAATAATTATAAAATTGCATTACAAATGATTTCAAAAGCATTTCTTGGTTTCATTAATTATTTTTTTGTCCTATTAAGATCAAAAGATCAAATTATTTCATAATTAACCAAATTTAGCATCTTTTGGCTATCATTGCAATAACTTTGCAATTATAGCCCAAGCATATAATTTTGCACTCTTTCTACTAGAAATTAGTCATTTTTACTTTTAAATACTAAATAATCATTTCAAACTATTTTCTATGCATAAAATTCATTTTTTATAATTATCAGCTATTTTTATAAATTGTTTTAATTAATTTAACATGGGTATTTAATAAAGAGCCACTTTTATTTCGATTCTAGCCTAATTAAACTAGCCCAAAACTTATTAAATTAACCCCAACAGACCCTAAGCCCAAGTACCCTTGAGCCCAAGCTGATATACCCAACCCAATACCCCATTTCAATCTTGACCGTTGATCACTTAGATCAATGGTCCATATATCCCCTTTCCTTAATTAATCCGACCGACCCCCTCCCAAACCCTCATTTCTCTCATTTTACTCATCTTCTATCCGCCGTCATCCCCTTACCCTTCTCTCTCAAATCCTCTCTACCCAAACCCTAATCCCTTCTCCATTTTCTGGTTCGCCGGTAACAATGGCGGTTCTCTACCCCCTAGCCTCTATGACTCCTCTTTATGGCCTGATTCTCGTATCCATGAGGTCCTCAAGGGACCAGTTGATTGTTCATTCACCCATCCCCCCGGGTCCGTGCTCACCATTCTCAGGCCACCATGGCCTTCTGAGTAAGATCGCTCTATTTCCTTACTAGACCTATGGTTTCTAAGCCAGCTCTTCTCGTCTCTAGGTTGTCTCTCTCCGAAACCCTAAATCTAGCTCTTGACTCCTTAGGTCTGTAACAGATCTGAGTCTAATCGAGTTATCTTTACTGTTTTCTTAAAGAGTTTTCCGATTTTCTAAAGCATCTCTTCATCTTCAAACTAGGGTTTCTTAACCCCTTTTCAAAAATGATTCTGTCACGACCCAAACCGATGGGCCGCGATGGGTGCCTGAGTCCTACCTGTCAAACACCCCTAAACATGCGTCTAAAATATGAACTTGAATAACATCTGCTGAATTACGAGAACATTATACATGAAGGAAATCTGCCTAAAAAGGCATACATAAATATACATACAACATACGTAGGATGAGCTGACAAGGCTGCTATAGACAACTATACATCTCAAAACTAGAAGCCCGTAAGGCCACATACTATCCAACTAGACATACTGTCTATAGACCTCTAATAGAAACATAACTGTATAAATACGGGTATGAGCCATGTCATACCCATATATATCTATATACAAACGTATCGTACCAAAATCAAAAGTAGCTCCGGATCAAGTGGAGCACTCCAACTCTCGCTGATCGGGGATCCTAAGAAGGGGGACCGTCAGTTCTCCTACTTGCACTTTCGGGCATGAAACGCAGCATCCCCAGGCAAAAGGGACGTCAGTAAGAATAATATACTGAGCATGTAAGGCACATAAATAAATACATAAGAGACATGGAAGAGATGTAGAGTAATTGACTCAACCTGTATGTCTGGATAACTTCTGTAATAATAAATCACTTTTAGCATCATGCATATGCGCATGAATATCATGTCGTGCATAGGTATATGTTTGATAACATCATTAGCCTCTGAGGGCTTCCCATCATATCATATCGGCCACTGTGGGCAAAATCATCATCGTATACCAGCTGATCATGTCGTGGTGCGTATATAACGCCATAACCTTTCCCATATCCCATATACATATATATATATATATATATATATACACACATACATATATACGCGTATATAACACCGTTTGAGTATAAATATATATATATATGCGTATATAACGCCGTTTGAATCATATTTCAGCCACTGTGGGCAACATCATCATCATATACCAGCTGATTAGGTGGTGGTGCATATATAATGCCGTAACCTTTTCCCATATCCCATATACATATATTTACATATATACGTGTATATAACACTATCTGGTCATGGGTCAATGCACATGTATGAAATGCATGAAAAGTTCGTCAATAAAATCTCTTGGAATGTCATAAGGCCATCATGCCTTTGATTAATGTCATGAAAAGAATATCTCAGCCAAACTGAATACCTATGCACATTTTTCAACAGTAACAAAATCTAAAAAGGACATTTCACTTTTACATCTAACTTTTGGTTAGAATCTTCCTTAAAATAAAAATAAAAAGTCAAAGAGCTAGTCTTAAACTTGGTGATGAAATCTCAAAAATAGAAATGAAAAGGATAGATAAAAGGCTGGTTGTCCATAATGGAATATCGAAGAAAGAAATTTTTATGTGATTAAGAGGTGTTCTAATTTCAGTAATTCTACACACAAAATTTTTGTGTGATTTAGAGGTGTTCTAATTACACTAGTTCTACACATAAACATATGTGGTCGTGCAAAACAATTTCTAGTTGCAACTTGAAAGTCAAGCAACGTACTTATTTTTGAAACCTATGAACAGATAATAGAATAATATGACACATGAGAGAATAAGAATATACACATCTCTAACATTTGTACGAATAGAATAATTTATGGAAGTTGTGCATTTGCTCGTTTCGTTTGTATCGTATGGATCATGCCAAAAAAGAAAGAAGGGATAGTCTTAACATACCTGGATTAGAGAAAATTCCGTGTGATATTCTTACTCGAATTCAATATCCATTGAACTAGGAAAATACTATGGCCTCTTGTCGCAAAATAGTAATTGTTGGATCAATAATCTCTCATTTGATCAACTAGTTCAAAGAAGGCAATTTCTACTTGTTTTATAGAGCTGGAATTGTTTATAGCTCAAAAGTATGTAGTCGAGCAAGAAAAGGAAAGAACTGCTACATGTCAATTATGAAGTAGGAGAAAGAGTATAGTCTTGCCCAAAGAATACTGTTTTTGGTTATGCTATATGTGGTTGATGTGGTTATGGGAAATAATAAGCCTTGTAATGGACATATTAAGTTGCCACCTAATTAAAGGTGACTAAGAGTCATCTTTTGGAAAGTGGCTTGCTGCCACGTGGGTGGAGGGGGGGGGGGATTTTAGTCTTTATCCACTTATTTAGGTAATTAGGCAATGTCCCGTTACCTGGTAATTAATCAATTACCCGCATAATTAAGAATTATCTTAAATTACTTAAAATTCTACTCATTTTTAATATGCTTTATACATCTTACTATCATGGTCATGTGGTACCATACAAAATAAATACATACACTTATTATTTTATTAAAATATCCATGTAAAAATACGTATATTTTCTCAACTTATAATTTTCCTAATCTCATATAAAGAGTAAAATTTTTTGTATGCTTAATTCTTAAAATGATAAAAAGATAACCTTCTTTTCTTGTGAGAAAATAATTTCTATCTTTACAATAAAGAAAATATCATAAACTTTCTCATATTATGTGTATAATTTACCATATCCGAAAATAGTAATAATGGTAACTATCCAAAATTATACTTATAAAATTTTTACTAAAATACTCCACTTAAAAGAAAATACACACTAACATAATATCTAACGGTATCAAGGTTAGTAAACTTACGGTTAGGCATAGACATATTCTGTAGTAACATAGAAAGGTTTAAAATAATATTACCACTTTTAGTGGTCATAATATCTATTGCAAATCTACCAATAGTTGTAAGGCTCATTTGTTATCTTTACTCATATTTTAATATTGTATGCAATAGAACGCTCAAAAGTAATACAAATTTAAATCATAGTATTATACCAATTATGCCGAAAGTATAATAGAAA
>ML362588.1:26007-57323 GCA_005239505.1 Nicotiana paniculata
CGTTTCAAGAGTAACTTTAAAATATGAAACAAAAAGAGTGTTAGCACATGTAAAAGATTAGCAAAAATATTGTTTTGTCACACCAATATTTCAATTCATGTGATAACATTGTGGCTACACTGTTTGTTTGTTTGTGCTGTGTATGCATAATATTCACATGATTCTTGATATGTAAATATAAAGAAAATCAAATAGGCTAGAGATTGATGTGATAAGAATGCCACCATAAAAATTGATAATAAATTTTTTTTATGGGCTTGCTATGGTTAGTTATTGAAGATAACTTATAAAAAAAAATTTCCACTAAAAATACAGGGTGTAATAGATTCCTCTTCTGATTTCGGTGTTACTCTGTGATTTTCACTATGTTTAAACGATTTATTCAAGTTTTTCCTTTATCTGATTTATTATGTTGAACCCTAAGTTTTTTGGTTTAAGCTTTGGGTTCTGAGTTCGTCTTTACTGTACGTTCTTTCAACTTGTTTACATGTTTGATTCTCATGAATCTGCTTTGATTAATATGAGTATTTTGTGATTTCTACCCTATTATATTTATTAGGGTTTCTGATTCTTTCTTCTTCCGCTTATATTACGTTTGTTCTAATAATTCCTCTAGTCCTTACTGTTTTCTGGTTGAATTCCTGATTCTACGTGATTTGTACCACTGTGTCCATTAGGGTTTCTGATTTTTTGCTTCTTTTTGCCTACTATGTGTATATTCCGTTTGTTCATAAAATTTTGTGTTAACTCTCCCCTTAATCAACACTGTTCCTATTTGAATTCCTAATTTTCTGTGATTAGCACCTTTTACTGAGTTCCTGTGATGATGTCTTTACTGATTTCCAACTGTAAACTATTTTCTTACCTTATTATTTGATTGACTATTATTAGTTGGTTCTTACCGATTGTTTCCTTAATTATACCATTCTGTACCTAGCCTAATTACTTGCACTAATTGAAACTATTTCCTTATTTATGCTCAGTCATACATAATCCCTTTCCTTACTTGTTTCTTGCCTTTTATCGTTTGAAAGAACTCCCTTAATCAAGGGAGTAGTTGGATTGATTGTTGCTCTAATTGGTTCTGAGCTCCATAACTTACTGCCTAATTGTGTTTCTTACCTTATTTTACCTAGTTTCAAACTACTATATATATGTACACGCTGATACATACACTGAGGGAATTGCACACACACGAACACATTAGTTCAAAAACTCTCTCTCATGCTTAAAGCTTTTCTGCTCTCTTTCTTTCTTTGTTACTTACTCACTACTGTTCTGAATTAGCCGGCTGCAAGCCAAGGCTAATTATTGTGCTCACCTATTCTTCACTTTGTATTTACTATCTCTTTACTGGTATATTCTGATTTCAATTCAAGTCCCAAAACCAATATATTTCTTTTACTGCTTCAGTTTATCATGTTTCTAATCTGTTTCTATCTATGGTTTGTTATTCAACATGTAATTGACATGTCTACATCATTGTCTATAATATTATATTATGTCCCACTCCCCCTTAGGATCAGTATGCTTATGAATATGTTACCTCTTGTAGTATGCCCCAATGTGACTATGCTCTATCTTATGTTTACCTGGTTTCTAGTATGAACCTTTCTTTGCAAAGCAATTTGTATCCTAAGTTGTGTGCTTCTGTGTTGATTCTTATATTCATGTTGTGTTGATACCATTAGCTATCCCCTAATCCCCATAAACCCCTTACAAGAACTTCTATGCTCATGTATACTATGTGCTCTATGTGTCGCCAATTCCCATCACCCCTGTATGAAGGAGTGTGACTTGAATGTGCTGAATCTGTTTGTGTTGTGATTAGTTTACTATTTGTTAATTGTCCTACTCTTGTCCAAAACTATTTTTTTACTAAACAAGTCTCCTATTTTATAAAACTATTTCAACTAAGTCTTTTTCAAACACTGTCTTTCCTATTAAAACCTTTTCAAAACTATGTCAAGCACTCTCACTCTACTCTTAGGTCCTTAGGTTTTGCCCCCTCCAGTGTATGACTGCCTTGGGATTCCTGTGAGATCCCTCTGAACTCTGATTCACTGGGGGTTGGCCCTTCTACACTGCACTTACTCAATTATGGTTATGAAATCTGGGTGTGAGCACTGCCCAGGATCCCTTGAGGTCCTTAGGGAACTCTGACACACCCGGATATGAGAAAGGCTATGAAACATTTGGGCACTTGAGGTTCTGGGAATCTGGACCTGTTTTTTCAGGCTCCTTATAGTGTAACTTTTTATTTTTCCTTATCTACTTGTGTAATTCATTCACATCGGTTTGTAGTAATTGTTGTAAACGAATATTGGGGGATTGATAGTGAAAAGGGTGGGTAGTCATATCTGTTGTTGACGGGGTAGAAACCATGCCTTAGGTTTACATTTCTATGTGCGCATTAGAATCCATGTTTAGGACCAATACATGAAAAACATAGCATACATTAGCTATCATGCTCTTAAGTTTCATGTATACTGTTTCAGCACCACATTATTTTATCAGTTAGAAACCATGCTTCAGGGCTAAATAATAGCACTAACACGAACTGTTTTTCCTGCACATTTTTGAAGTCATGCTTAACAATGTTGTAATCTTTTTGTGCATCCTGCTCTGCATATCCTGAGATCATGCTATGCATTTAGAAATCCTTCCTTAGGATCTCTGCATATAAAGCATTCTGCATTTTATATGCGCATCAGATACCATGTTTTAGGACCTCACTAAGTCACACCTAGCTAAGCTACTGATGCATGAAAATGGATATAAAACAGTGTCACATCTAATTGTCTTGCTCTTAATAAAACTAGTAACAATCTTTGCATAATCACATAAGCTAGAACAACATGCTTTAGGTAAAACAACCTCTAAACTGTTTCAAATAATTCTGGTAACTATTGTGCATTCCCCCATGCTAGGCAAGCCTTAGGTAACCAAATTTTATAAAACTGGAAGACTCTTGCTTTATGTTTACTGCCTAATGGTCAACAGGCTTAAAATCAGTAGGCAAACTAATTAGGTCCTACTTCTGGGTTTATAAAATTGAAACTGCATATCTTCTGTGTTTTGATATTCACTTAGACATCATGTTTTAGGATTCTGCTTAATAATACTGCCCTTGTTCGTGTTTGAGACGTGCTGTTTACATGAAATATTTGTGGAGGTAAACCTGAGCCTCTTAATTGCTTCTTTCTATTTTATCTGTTCAAGTCTTATCTGTTCTTTCCTGTCGCCTAGTATTTTCTCCTTTCAACCTTAGGGGTCTGTCTAGAACCGCCTATAGGTAAAGGTCCTAAATTCCTCCAGGGCCATTAAGCAGGTACGGGTAACAGCACACATAGAGATCGTTAAACAACACTTGCTTTAATAACCTCTACGGGGTGGGAAAGGGTAGATATGGATATGATGATCGGTGCGCTAATACAACGTGTAGCCCCTCTTTTGAGGAGTGATTACCGGGCATTGTACCGATGTGATCCTATAGGATAAAAAACCTAGGACCCCCTATCCCTCACGTATGTGTGTTTAGATCATAACTCCTTCAAACCTTGCATATGTATTTTAGACCTTAAATTTTTCAAAACTTTAGCACATATGTGTGCTTAGACTGCGAATCTTCTCAAAAAGCTTTATTTATTTACCTATGTGTTTTTATTATGTGCTACCTGTTTTAAAATTCACAAAGCTTGTTTGGCCGGGAACCACATTTTTGGACTTTGAGGGGTACCTAACACCTTCCCCTTGGAGTAATTTCAAGCCCTTACCCAATCTCTGGTTATTCAATTAGTGTTATTTTGACCCTTAATAGGTGCCCTAATGCACCTTAAAATCTTTAGGTGGAGACTCTTCAATTCCTTACCCCTTTTCCAAAAGGAAACGAGTTGTCCCAATAATGTCGAATACCCTGACCGATCCGAAAGGGGAGGAAAGAGGGGGGCGCGATAGTATGGCGACTCTTCTGGGGACTTATCTAGGCTTTTACCCTTTCAAACTGCTTTGTGAACTTGTCTTTAATTTGTTAGTACTTGCGACCTTTCCCTTTCCCCTTTATGTGCAATTAATTGTTTATCTCTTTCAAGTATTATTCCTTCAGAATCAAAACTGACATGTTTATTTTTGTTTTCCTTTGTAACTGCTTTTTCAATTATAACTGTTGTATTTACCGCATTCATAACGTGCAAATACATGACAACATGCTTTTATTGCTCATTTATTGTTGCATAAATCATGCTCAACATCATATCCACTCGTGCCTATACAAATCCTATAGCAGCGCTTGATGAGTGTTTGCTGTCTTTCTCCTACCAAAAGGAAAGAAAAAAGAAATAAGGATTTCCCCTTTGCTTTGCCCTTTCATTTTATATCACCCATAAATTTGGAAATGCTTATTTGCGGTAAAACTAGTCGATCAGCGGTGCAGTCGACGGTTCCGTGCCTTTCCCTCTCAAGTTGTTCACTTGAGGGTACCAGTCTAAAACCCCATAGAAACTTTACTCTGTTATGTTGTGCATGCATCATGGTCAAATCTAGCTGGGGTAGCGTGTCGTCCACACGATAACCCTTTAAGACAGCCTTATCCAAAAGTCCACCGGGTTTTTCATAATCCCAACGGGCGCAGTCATGTTCTGTGCATTTATTTGGAGAATTAAATGCATGCATGCTAATCATAAGTGTATAAATAATCGAGTCTGGCGGGGGTAAGGGTCTAACCTTATCTATTTTGCATAAAATGAGGCATGAAGTCCCCAGGTTCGGCATGGTACAAAGAATACCACCACTATTGCTGGATTGGTGGGAAGACCTCTCACACAGTAACAAAGATCATGTGAAGAGGGTCCTCGGGAACTTGCCCGCTTTACTGGATATTCAACCAAACAACATGTTGATTGAAGCAGCCACTATGTTCTGGGACAGAGAAAGGTCTATGTTCCGTTTTGGCAACATAGAAATGACCCCCCCTCTTGGAGGAGATAGGGGGCTTTGCGGGACTACCTACCAGGTTTGTTGGTACCGGAGAACTATGCCGCTAGGGGGTTCCTAAAAATGATGGGTTTTAAGAAGAATGATGGTTTTGAGTGCCTGACATAGTCCTACATACCTTTTGACTATCTCTATGAACGATACGGCCATAGCAAATCCTATCGTATCTTGCACGACGAGTTCTCTATTACGTCCTTGGGTCACATTCACCGCAGGGTTTTTGTGTTCATCGTTTGCTTCCTGGGTCTGATGGTGTTTCCAAGCAAAGGAGACCAGATTCACACTAGATTGACTATGGTAGCCAAAACCTTGATGGAAGGGATCGAAGGGCAAACATATACCATTGTCCCTATGATCATAGCATACATATACCGAGCCTTGGACCACTGCCAGAAGGGGGCCAAACACTTTGAGGGTTGTAATCTGCTACTACAGGTTTGGTTATTGGAGCATCTCCAGTGAGGCCAATATCGTCAGGAATTTCCACGAAGGGCGTGGAATGATCATATAGCCTTCCACCACCCTAAGAGGATGACCTACATCCCTGATAGGTTTTCTCAACCGGAAAATGCTACAGAATTGGCTCAATTTTTTGATAATTTGACCGAGGACCAGGTTCAATGGAATGGTTCCCTACCAGTGAATTCATCATCAGATCGAGGGACGCTCCACACCTGGTGTTGATTGGTTTAAAGGGAATATATCCCTATGTTCCCATCAGGGTCATGAGACAGGCGGGTAGAAAGCAAGTTATACCGCGAGTCTCCAAAATGAGTCATTACAGGGCAGATTTTTAGGACGACGATATCCCGTACAAATGTGAAGCTCAGTAATTGTGGCATCTCAAAGTTATTGTAGAAAAGGACACCATCGATCCCGACAGATACCACGCAGGACATGTACGCTTTTACCTATTATGGTTGGAAGACAGCATATCAGGGATAATTGAGCCAGGCATCAGCAGAAATAGGGCCATAGACGAAGCGGCTGAGGCTCAGGTGAAATACAATAATCTGCGCAAAAGGCTTCGTGAGTCCGACGCCGAGCATCTGGAGCAACACAAGACTAATATGGAACTGATCGATGAGTGGAGGAAAGGGCCGTCAAGTCTAGTGAAAGGTTGGGATATTTGGAGCAGGGTCTGATGAAGTTAGAAGCAAAGACAAGAAAATGGGTCGCCGACTGCCAGAATGCTGAGGGAAAGGAAGGAGGGCATCTAACAAGGGTATACCTGCTGTTGGGCATGTACGACCTAGGGAACCTGATTGACAGAACCAAGAAGACCAAGCCTGGGGAAGGTCCTTCGTGGACTAAGTAGTCTAGGTTTCCTTTTCATTGCTTTTACCAATGTAATAAGGCCAAGTGCCATTAATGACTTTATTTCCTGCTCATTATTTTAGTGTCATTTTGGACTTGTCTATTTTACATTAATGAAATGAGGCATTTTTGCATCTAAGTTCTCCAAAATCAACTTGTCTTTAGGCCTACCTCTGGCACAACGAGGCTCCCAAATTAGGACACCCTTTATTCCTGCACTATGTGTTTAAATACTGCAATATTTTCTCATGATCCTCACTGACTCGGCTACCTTTTATTTTTTGTTTTTGTCTTTATTTTGATTATTTCCCCTCCCCGAAGGTTGGTTCGTGAATTATGGCATCATCATCATATCACACAAGATCCAGGGGCCCTCCACCTCCTCCTCTTCCTAGTCCACTTAAAGGCAAAGGCAAAGGAAAAATGGAAGATTTGGGCAACATCAGACAAGAAAACACAACGCCAGTGGAACGAACAGAAGCTTTTGACAATCAAGGTACTCAGGTTCAGAATGATGCTATGTCACAACTCGAGCAAAGGTTGTTGAAACTTCAAGGGGAGCTTGAGCATGTCCGAAACTTGGCAAATTTATCCTTCTCACTCAGTGTCCCAGATGTCACTCAAAATCCCATACCCCCTCAAAACACCCCAAACAAACAGAACCCTCCCACAACTCATCATCATTCAACTCCACCAAAAAAGTAAATTATCCCACCACAACACCAGCACAACACTTTCCACGCTCCAATAAATACCCCACTAATTATCCCTAAACCACAAGACTCCACCAGTGACCACCTCTATGCTCAAACACCAGGTCATCCGAACAACCCCATTGAACTGTCTTTGATTGAGCGAATCCTGCCCGATTTTTATTTCCGTCCCCGCCCCAACGTAGGACGAATTACCTCCCATCCGTTCTAGCTACTCCACACTGGCCTTAAAAGTGCCTACGTTTCTTTGTTTTTTGAGCTCTCACCTTGAGCCGATCTTATTCAATGGATTGTGACTTTGTACATGGAATGATTTCCAGTAAGTAAAGTAGTCTGGGGAAAAGATAAGCCCTACCCACTATCCTTTCCCCCCAAAAAAAAGGTCCAGAAAAGTGTGGTTGATTTGTTCTTTTACCATGTCAGCCACACTCTATAATTATCCTATATATTCAGGAGAAAATTTAGAACCTTTATAGTGGATTAAAAGAAAGAACAGACTCATATGAAAGTTTCCAAGAAAAGATGGATACATGCTTCATCTTCTGTGGTATTCTTAGTTCCTTAAAAGTTTCGCTTAATGGCAATGGGGGTGTGTGATTCATCCTCCGTAGTTCAATCAGAATCGAGAACTGCGGAGAGGTTCTAACCGGCCTAGCCTAACCAACTGCTACGTAAAGGTAAGATTCTTATCCCTGTAGATGACTCCACCTAAAATACAATAGGGACAACCATTTTCGGCGGCTTGTTTCCTTCCTTATCAGAGAGGGGCCCGCGGTTTTTTTCCAATAGTTCGACCTATCCAGAAAAATTGTCGGCCTACGAATGTGGTTTTGATCCTTCCGGTAAATGTTTCAGTTTATGCTCCTACCTATTATCTGGATATACCAAGAAAGATGTATGGTCTAATGAGGAGACTATTAAATATTTACTCATGGGTGGGGCAAGCTCTTCTATTCTGGTTCATGGTTTCTCTTGGCTATATGGAGGCAGTCTTTCTAGAACCGGATCTTCCAGAATCGGATATGGATTCTGTGAGGGGTGTCATCAAGCAGAGATTGATCCAAATAATCTTTAATGTTTTGAATTATAAAATGGCGCAAACCAGATTGTGTCAACATCATAGCATTAGGGACACTTTAGGCGAGGACCGCTCGGCTAGGGCGCGCCAGAGGAGATGAAATCCACTTGACTCTAAGGAGAGGAGCTCCGAGTGACTTTTTTCTTTGCTCTTCGACAGCCCTAACAAGTCACTTGAAGCTGCTTTTGTGATAAATGGCGAAATTTGATACATGGATGTTTATGTAATGAAGACTTTGGAGGCGTCAGCAAAACACTGTCATCTGTTCCAAAAACAAAATCCCCTTAGCGCCCCGGGACGGGAGTGGGGGACGACCCTATCTGATTCGATGGCATCTATCCGCTTTATACCCTTTGCAAGCGTGCTACTGACCTTCCTCCACTCACCTCCACGGGCGAATATAGTCTACTAGACTCTTTCATGGCTAGTCTAGTAGACTATATTCTAGGTCATTCGGAAGGGCTCCGTATAGTTTTTGGGTGTAACGTTGTGGTTGTTCCCTCTCCTTTCAGTCGAGTGACTTCGTACCTATTTTCTTCCAATAGTTTGACCTATCCAAAATTTTTTTTGGCCTACGAATGTAGTTTCGATCCTTCCGGTGATGCCAGAAGTCGTTTTGATATAAGATGTGGAGACTCTACCTCACTCCACCCAACACATTTCTTACACACTTGAATCTAGTGAGAAGGATATGCTCATTAAGAATTTGGCCTAGGAACTCAAGAAGCTGACTAGTCGAGTTCAGAGAGTTGAAGGAAGCAAGGGAGTCGAAGGGTTGAACTACGAAGATCTCTGCATACAGCCCGATGTTGAACTACCGGAGGTTTACAAACCTCCTAAGTTAGAAATTTTTGATGGTACATGTGATCCCAGAGTCCATCTGAGGACCTATTGTGATAAATTGGTTGGAGTAGGAAGAGACGAGAAGATTCGCATGAAATTGTTCATGAGGAGTCTCACAGGAGATGCTTTATCTTGGTACATCAACCAAAACCCTAAGAAGTGGTCCGACTGGGTAAGTATGGATTCAAACTTCGTGGACCGATTCAGGTTCAATGCGGAGAACGCACCAGGCCTGTTCTACATCTAGAACCTTAAAAAGAAGCAACTGAAACTTTTCACGAGTATGCCACTCGCTAGAGATCTGAAGCAGCCAAGGTCAGGCCTGCCCTAGAGGAAGAGCAAATGAACAAATTTTTTGTCCGGGCACAAGACCCGCAATATTATGAGAGGTGAATGGTGATTGAAAACCACAAATTCTCTGACATCATCAAGCTGGGTGAGAGAATTGAAAAAGGTATCAAGATTGGAATGGTCACTAACTTTGAGGCACTATAGGCCACCAACAAAGTCTTGCAGTCTGGTGGTATATCCAAGAAGAAAGATGCATGAACAGTAATGGTTGCACAGGGACCCAAATCCCCGTTGGTATACAGAACTTCCCCACTCACCTATCAAGCACCCTCGCCCACCTATCAGTCAGCACCTCTATCAACATATCAACTATCTCCACCGCCTACATAGTAGCCTACTTCCCCTAGATATTCCCAACCAGCTCCTGTTTATCATACCTACAACTCTTAGCCATCTCACTTCCGATTACCCCCTGCTCGCCAAAATTTCCCTCGACCTCGACCCAACTTTGATCGTAGACCTCCTAAAAAATACACTACCATTGCTGAACCTATCGACCAGCTGTATGTAAGATTAAAGCTGCTAGTTATGTCACTCATATCCCTGCTATAACCCTTGAAAATCCATTCCAATGGGTTAATCCAAACAAGACCTGTGCATACCATTCCGGCATGAAGGGGCATATGATTGATGAATGTCGCTCATTGAAGGATAAGATCCAGTCTATGATTGATAACAAGGTCATCCAGGCAAAAGAAGCTGCTCCCAATGTTTGCAACAATCCGCTTCCGGACCATAGGGGTGTGAACATGATAGAGATAGAAGAATATTGGGACCCAGAGGGGTCGATCTGGTTAATCATAGAAGGTGATAACCCAAAGAAGCCAGCAGTCACTCTTGATCCCATCATAGTCCAGATTCAGCCATCCGGAGACGTCGAGGTAACTGCGTCACTCTCATTCAAGTTTGAGACGACACCACCTGCAAACACACATTTGCCGTTTGAGGTTGAAGTCATGCCGCCTGCTAACGCACCCATTCCATTTGAAGTGAAAGCAGCTGCACCAATCACAGTGACAGTGTCAACCATACCACTTTTCAACAACAAGGTTGTACCTTGGGATTACACGGCTAAAGCAAAAAGGAAAGGTAAAGTCAAGATAGAAGAAGCTGGTGCTGCACAGGGGATGGCAAGGACCGACAGGGTCTATACACTTGAACACTTGGCAGAGTCTAGCAAGAATGCTTCCAATAGGCCACCCGTCATTAAGACAGGTCCAGGCGATCTTTGGAGGAAGGTGCAGGCCCGGGCATACTCAGTCATCGATCACCTGAACAAAACTCCAGCCCAGATATCCATTCTGTCATTGCTGCAGAATTCAAAGACACACAAGAATGCTTTGATGAAAGTGCTGAGCGAAACATATCTGAAAAATAACATAACTAGTGGAGAAATGGCCAATATGGTAGGTCAAGTACTGGAGAGTCACAAGATCACTTTCCACGAGGACGAGCTGCCGCCTGAAGGGATAAGTCATAACAAAGCACTACACATCACTGTGCAATGTGAGGACTACTTCATCACCAGGATTCTGATCGACGGGGGATCCAGCCTCAACATCTGTCCGTTGACAACACTCAAGAAATTGGGCAAGGGACTGCACGAGATCAAAGAAGGATCTATGAATGTAAAGGCTTTCGATGTTTCTCAGAGGTCTACCATCGGCGAAATCAGTCTTTGTCTACATATGGGACCTACATGGTTTGAAATTGAATTTCAGGTGATAGACATATCAGCATCCTATAATCTATTGTTGGGACACCCATGGATACATGCCGCCGGGGCTGTAGCATCAACATTGCATCAGGTGGTAAAATTTTAATGGAACCACCAGGAAGTGATCATCCATGGAGACGGAAGCAATCCTATCTATGGTCGCCAGACCATCCCGATGATTGAAGGTAGAAGAAGGCTGGGTGGAGAAACCTACCACCACATTGAACGGGTCAATGCTGTGGATAAAGACAAATGGTGGGATATTAAGATCGAGAGCATACTGAATTGGAGTGGATACGAGCCTGGCAGAGGACTCGGGAAAAATCTTCTGGGTATTTCCAAACCAATACAGTTGAAGCACCATGGCACCACTTTTGGGCTGGGATACAAATACACTTGGCAGGAGTACGAAGATTGGTCGCCACCATGGCACGGTCCCTACTATCCATTGGAACAACCTATACCACATTTGGAGCAGACTTTCCGGCAAGCTGATATCATATGGGGGTCAAGAGAAGGAGAAACTCTAGCAGCTTTGAAAGATTTATTCCTGGAAGATGGTGACATGGATTGTTGTGTTATTGTTGAGGAGGAGGAAAAGGAAGGCCCTACCATCCAAACTGTGAGCAAAGGATCATTTCTCAAGAATTGGACTGTCAAACCATCCAGGGCCCGACAAGTCCCGGGGTAGCAAGGCTGAACAAGCATTGTTTATTTTATTTTTGCTAATGATTTCATTTTCCGCATTTCCATTTTTACATTTTCCAATAAAATATCCAATGTTCCAAAACATTCGAAAATCACTTTTATGTTTCAATGAATCTGTATTCATTTACTATCGTTTCTCTCATTATTTTATCTTACAACATTACTATTTCCTGTCTTGATGAACCAATGACTGTGACATGCAATGAGACAACGCAACAAAAGGACAGGGATTCAGAAAAAGAAGATACCATACTCGATGAGATTACCAGAGAAGTTGAGGATTTTGAAAATAGACCTAAGTCCAATTTGGACAAAACCGAGATAGTCAACCTGGGAGATTCAAAAACTGTCAAAGAAACTCGCATCAGCATTCATCTATCGCCATTAGAGAAAGGGGAATACACGCAATTCTTGAAAGAGTATGAAGACATATTTGCATGGTCGTACGATGACATGACTGGTCTAAGTACATCCATTGTGTCTCACAAAGTACTAACCGATCCAATGTGCCCGCCGGTAAAGCAGAAGCTCAGAAAATTCAAGCCTGATATGAGTCTGAAAATCAAAGGGGAAGTTACCAAGCAAATCAATGCCAAGGTTCTCAAAGTAGTTGAATATCCAAAATGGTTATCCAACATCGTGCCAGTACCCAAGAAAGATGGAAATGTTAGAGTTTGTGTCGACTACCGGGATCTCAACCGGGCCAGTCCGAAGGATGATTTTCCTCTCCCGGACATACACATCTTGATTGAAAATTGTTCAAATCATGAACTTCAATCATTCGTGGATTGTTTTGCTGGTTACCACCAGATTTGGATGGACGAGGAAGACGCTGAGAAAACAGCTTTCATTACACCGTGGGGTGTCTACTGTTATAAGATGATGCCATTCGGCTTAAAGAATGCTGGGGCCACCTATATGAGAGCTATGACCACTATCTTCCATGATATGATACATAAAGAAATTGAGGTGTATGCGGATGACGACATCATTAAGTCCAAGAGAGCCACTGACCATACAGCAGATTTGAGAAAATTCTTCGACAGGTTGTGAAAGTACAACTTGAAGTTAAACCCCGCAAAGTGTGCGTTCGGAGTTTCTGCTGGGAAATTTCTTGGGTTCATCATCAGCCGCCAAGGAATAGAACTGGACCCATCAAAGGTCAAAGCCATCCAAGAATTGCCACCGCCAATGAAAAAGAAAGATGTGATGAGTTTCCTGGGACGCCTTAACTACATCAGCCGATTCATAGCCCAGTCCATGATTATATGTGAACTAATCTTCAAGATGCTGAAGAAAGATGTTGCGACCGAATGGACCGATGATTGTCAGAAAGCTTTCGACATAATCAAGGAATACTTGTCAACATCACCAGTCTTGGTCCCGCCAGAGCCAGGTAGACCCTTGCTACTCTACCTTGAGTTATTAGATGGAGCTTTTGGCTGCGTTCTGGGGCAGCACGATGAGACATGAAGAAAGGAACAGGCTATTTATTATCTGAGTAAGAAGTTCACTCCATATGAGGCACGATATTATCTACTGGAACGTACCTGTTGTGCTCTAACATGGGTAGCCCAAAAGATGAGGCATTACTTCTGTGCCTACACAACGTATCTTATATCAAGGATGGATCCCTTGAAATATATCTTTCAGAAGCCCATGCCCACTGGCAAACTGGCCAAATGGCAAATCCTGCTGAGTGAGTTCGACATTGTCTATGTGACTCAGAAAGCAGTCGAGGGGCAAGCGCTAGAAAATAATCTTTCCGAGAACCCTGTGGGAGGAGAATACGAACCCTTGAAAACGTATTTTCCCGATGAAGAAGTGTCATTCATAGGGGAAGACATTGCAGAGACCTATGATGGGTGGAGAATGTTCTTCGACAGAGCAACCAATTTCAAAGGAGTCGGCATTGGAGCTGTCCTATCGGAAACAGGTCAACGTTACCCGGTATCTGCCAAACTAAGATTTCCCTGCACCCAACAATATGGCAAAATATGAGGCCTGCATCTTAGGGCTCAATATGGCCATTGACATGAGTATGCAGGAGTTGCTAGTAATTGGTGACTCAGATCTTCTAATACACCAAGTACAAGGAGAATGGGCTACCAAGAATTCCAAGATATTTCCATATCTGCACCATGTGCAGGAATTGAGGAAAAGGTTCACAAAGACAGAATTTCGGCACGTCCCCAGAATTCTGAACGAGTTTGCCGATGCATTGGCCACTCTATCATCCATGATACAACACCCAGATACAAACTTCATTGATCCTATTCCAGTAAATATCCATAACCAACCGACATACTGTGCGCAAATTGAAGAAGAAGTAGATGGGAGACCATGCTTCCACGACATCAGGGAATATTTGTCAAAGGGAGAGTACCCAGAGCTTGCAAGTCACACTCAGAAATGCATGCTCTGGATATTGTCCAACAATTTCTTCTCAGCAGAGGAAACCTGTACAGAAGGACTCCTGCCTTGGGATTATTAAGATGTGTCGATGCAAAGGAAGCCTCCAGACTACTTGAAGAGATACATGTTGGGCCTGTGGCCCACACATGAATGGTTTTGTCTTAGCAAAGAAAATACTCAGATCGGGTTACTTCTGGATGACCATGGAAACAGACTGCATCCAATATGTCCGGAAATGCTATCAATGTCAGGTACATGCAGATATGATAAGGGTACCCCCAAATGAGCTCAATGCAACAAGCTCGCCTTGGCCGTTCGTCGCTTGGGGAATGGACGTTTTTGGACCAATCGAGCCCACAACCTCAAAAGGCACATGTTCATCCTAGTAGCTATTGATTACTTCACCAAATGGGTCGAATCAGCATCATACAAAGCAGTGACTAAGAAAGTCGTGGCAGACTTTGTCCGTGACCGTATCATTTGTCGGTTCGGGGTTCTGGAGTCAATCATCACCAACAACGACTCCAATCTCAAGAGTGATCTGATGAAATCCATGTGCGAGACTTTCAAAATCAAGCACAAGAATTCCACAGCCTATAGATCACAGATGAATGGAGCTATAGAATCCGCCAACAAGAACATCAAAAAGATATTGAGAAAGATGATAGAAAATCACAAACAGTGGCATGAAAAGTTATCATTCGCCTTACTGGGATACCGCACCACAGTCCGCACATCAACCGGGGCAACTCCTTATTTACTGGTTTATGGTACAGAAGTTGTTATCCCTACCGAAGTGGAGATCCCTTCCTTAAGAATTATACAAGAAGCTGAGCTCATCGACGCAGAATGGATAAAAGCCCGCTACGAGCAGTTGGCCCTCATAGATGGGAAAAGGATGAATGCAATATGTCATGGTCAACTTTATCAGAGTAGAATGTCCAGAGCTTTCAACAAGAGAGTCAAGCCAAGACAATTCACACCAGGGCAGCTGGTGTTAAAGAAGATTTTTCCACATCAAGACGAAGCCAAAGGGAAATTTTCTCCCAACTGGCAAGGTCCGTATATGGTTCACCAAGTATTGACGGGAGGAGCTCTTATACTTGCAGAAATGGACGGAGAAGTTTGGCCAAAGCCAATCAATTCAGATGCAGTCAAACGATATTATGCGTAACTTTCTATGATTTTCTTCAATGATGTAATTGAACTACGCTTGACCTGATTCCCTTTTAAGAGGGGATACGTAGGCAGCCCTATGGGTTCGGTCGTAATTCAATAAAAATCTCATTTCCCCCACAATTGGAAACTGGGACAGAATTTTGAGGAGGACTTTCAAAATTCCGAAGCAAGTTCAGCCGATCACAACATGTATAATGATCAAAATCGTCAACCATCTAACTGGGGCATAATTTTGAGGAGGACCCTCAAAATTCCATAGAATGAGTGGTTGCAATGTCTTGAACCATGTCACAGTCATCAGTTCATCTAAATTTCTCAAAATATATTTTACTATGTCTTTTTAAAATCATGCACGTTTTCAAAATATAGCCTTGTTTAGCAAGCGCTACCCCGATGACGCAAACAGAATCATCAGACCAAGCGGAACGAAGCAAGTAAAGCCAGCGGAGACACGAATCAACCTCCCCCATCTACAGAACTCATGATTTTTATTTGAATGCAGGAACAAAGAATGAACATGTTCAAAATCACAATCCTCGAAACCATCGCACTTGCCGATATTTTCTATCAGCATGAACAAACAATGCTCCGTAGTCACAATGATCACAACAGTCATGATATCAAAACCTGCTTCCAACTAAGAAATTCTACTGTTATAAGGCTAAGTTCTGCCTTCATTTTGCATAAGGCTAATATCTGCCTTCATTTGCATAAGGCTAAGCTCTGCCTTAATCTTGCATGGGACTAAGCTCTGTCCCACATTTTTCATGAGGTTAAGCTCTACCTCCATCTGCATAAGGCTAACCGCTGCCTTTCTATCTGCATGAGGTTAAGCTCTACCTCCATTTGCATAAGGCTGACCGCTGCCTTCCATCTTGCATAAGGCTAATCTCTACGTTCTCTTGCATAAGGATAATCTCTGCCTTCATTTTGCATAAGGCTAATCTTTGCCTTCCACATCTCTGCATGAGACTAAGCTCTGTCTCCATACTTGCATAAGGCTAAGCTCTGCCTCCAATTTACATTCTATTCCACCGAGACTAAGCGCTGTCTTTCAAGCATTATTTACTTCGCTTCTCTTTTGGGCTAAGCTCTGCCCTCCATTTCCCAAGACTAAGCTCTGCCTTGTGGAAGTCATATTTCTACATTTCATGGGCTGAAATATCGCCAACCTGTCCAAAGGCGTCATAGTCTAACGACATCATCCTCATAGTCGGAAGACATCATGTCATGGCCTGGGGATCTCTCTCAATTTGCATTATCATTATTCAAAGGCTTCATAGTTCGGAGGCACCATCTTCATGGCCCGAGAACATCATTCATGACCTGCGAATATCTCATCAAACAATTCATGGCCCAGAACATCATGGTCTGAGGACGTCATCCCTAACCGTCCGAAGACAACATTCATAGTCCAACGGGAGCCTACATCATTTTTTATGCACAATATACACTTTCGGTATCCTTCTTTGCAGGTAACCTGGCAAGCGACGGCTACCCCGCAGGAGCGATCCCGCTCCAGTTCTCCCAGCCATATCAAACCTAACCTCTCCTGCAAGAACCGTTCATTCATCTAGCCCTAGATATTGCGTCCGTTATTGTGATGACTTCACCGCTATACTTCGTCGATGGATCCAGAACTATGTACGGCCTGATTCCTGTAAAACCAGGGATATGTAGGCAGCTCAGAAGCTAGGGTGCGGCCTAAATCTCTCTCAAACCGTTTCGCTCGGTCAAAATTGGCCATCATGTCTTTACCCAACAAACTCTTTCATCCTTTCCGGGTAAAGAGGGGCACTTGTTGATACCCAATTTTTCCCGAAATATTGTTTAAATTGCATATATACCTTCAAAATCGTGCATTAATAGCAATTAGTATTTTTCCATTATTTTCCTACATTTTTATTAATTTGTCCAGCATTTATTTCCAATAAATAATTATTAAATTGCATTACAAATGATTTCAAAAGCATTTCTTGGTTTCATTAATTTTTTTTGGTCTTATTAAGACCAAATTATTTCATAATTAGCCAAATTTAACATCTTTTGGCTATAATAGCAATAACTTTGCAATTATAGCCCAAGCATATAATTTTGCACTATTTTCTACTAGAAATTAGTCATTTGTACTTTTAAAAACTAAATAATCATTTCAAACTATTTTCTATGCATGCAATTCATTTTTTATAATTATCAGCTATTTTTATAAATTATTTTAATTAATTTAAGATGGGTATTTAACAAAGAGCCACTTTTATTTCGATTTTATCCTAATTAAACTAGCCCAAACCTTATTAAATTAACCCCAACAGACCCCAAGCCTAAATACCCTTGATCCCAATCTGATATATCCAACCCAATACCCCATTTCAATCTTGACCATTGACCACTTAGATCAGTGGTCCAGATATCCCCTTTCCTTAATTAATCCGAACGACCCCCTCCCAAACCCTCATTTCTCTCATTTCCCTCATCTTCTATCCACCGTCATCCCCTTCCCCTTCTCTCTCAAATCCTCTCTACCCAAACCCTAATCCCCTCGCTATTTTCTGGTTCGCCAGTAACAATGGCGGGTATTTAACCCCTAGCTTCTATGGCTCCTCTCCACGGTCTGATTCTCGCATCCCTGAGGTCCTCAAGGGAGAAGTTGATTGTTCATTCACCCCCCGGGTTTGTGCTCACCATTCTCAGGCCACCATGGCCTTCTGAGTAAGATCGCTCTATTTCCTTACTAGACCTATGGTTTCTAAGCCGGTCTCTTCTCGTCTCTGGGTTGTCTCTCTCCGAAACCCTAACTCTAGCTCTTGACTCCTTAGATCTGTAACAGATCTGAGTCTAATCGAGTTATCTTTACTATTTTCTTAAAGAGTTTTCCGATTTTCTAAAGCATCTCTTCATCTTCAAACTAGGTTTCTTAACCCCTTTTCAAAAATGATTCCTCTTCTGATTTCAGTGTCATTATTTGAATTTTACTATGTTTAAAATGATTTATTTATGCTTTTCCTTTATCTGATTTATTATGTTGAAAACCCTAAGTTTCTTGGTTTAAGATTTGGGTTTCTGAGTTCGTCTTTACTGTGCGTTCTTTCAACTTGTTTGCATGTTTGATTCTCATGAATCTGCTTCGATTAATCTGAGTATTTTGTGATTTATACCCTATTATGTTTATTAGGGTTTCTGATTCTTGCTTCTTCCGCTTACGTTACGTTTGTTCTACTAGTCCTTACTATTTTCTTGTTGAATCCCCGATACCACGTGATTTGTACTACTGTGTCCATTAGGGTTTCTGATTTTTTCTTCTTCTTGCCTACTATGTGTTTATTCCATTTGTTCATCAAGTTTTGTGTTAACTCTCCCCTTAATCAGAACTGTTCCTATTTGAATTCCTAATTTTCTGTGATTGGCACCTTTTACTGATTTCTTGTGATGATGTCTTTACTGATTTCCAACTGTAAACTATTTTCTTACCTTATTATGTGATTGACTATTATTAGTTGGTTCTTACTGATTGTTTCCTTAATTAGACCTTTCTATACCTAGCCTAATTACTTGCACTGATTGAAACTATTTCCTTATTTATGCTCCAGTTATACATAATCCCTTTCCTTACTTGTTTCCTACCTTTTACCGTTTGAAATAACTCCTTTAATCAAGGGAGTAGTTGGACTGATTTTTGCTCTAATTGGTTCTAAGCTTCATAACTTACTGCCTAATTGTGTTTCTTACCTCATTTTACATAGTTTCAAACTACTATTTATATGTACACACTGATACATACACTGAGGGAACTGAACACACACGAACAGATTAGTTCAAAAACTCTCTCTCATACTCAAAGCTTTTCTGCTCTCTTTCTTTCTTTGTTACTTACTCACTATTGTTCTGAATTAGCCGGCTGCAAGCCAAGGCTAATTATTGTGCTCTCCTATTCTTCACTTTGTGTTTACTATATCTTTACTGGTATGTTCTGATTTCAATTCAAGTCCCAAAACCAACATGTTTCTTTTACTGCTTCAGTTTATCATGTTTCTAATATGTTTCTAATATGTTTCTATCTAAATAATAGCACTAAGACGAACTGTTGTTCCTGCACATTTTTGAAGTCATGCTTAACAATGCTGTAATATTTTTGTGCATCTTGCTCTGCATATCCTGAGATCATGCTATGCATTTAGAAATCCTGCTTTAGGAACTCTGCATATAAAGCATTCTGCATTTTATATGCGCATTAGATACCATGTTTTAGGACCTCACTAAGTCACATAGCTAAGCTACTTATGCATGAAAAGGGATATAAAACAGTGTCACATCTAATTTTCTTGCTCTTAATAAAACTAGTAACAATCTCTGCATAATCATATCACCTAGAACAACATGATTTAGGTAAAACAACCTCTAAACTATTTTAAATAATTCTGGTAACTATTGTGCATTCCCCCACGCTTAGGAAAGCCTTAGGTAACCAATTATAAAACTGGAAGACTGTTGCTTTGTGTTTACTGCCTAATGGTCAACATGCTTAAAATCAGTAGGCAAACTAATTAGGTCCTGCTTCTGGGTTTATAAAATTTAAACTGCATATCTTCTGTGTTTGATATTCACTTAGACATCATGTTTTAGGATTCTGCTTAATAATACTGCCCTTGTGTGTGTTTGAGACGTGCTGTTTACAAGCAATATTTGTGGAGGTAAACCTGAGCCTCTTAATTTCTTCTTTCTGTTTTATTAGTTCTTTCCTGTCGCCTAGTATTTCTTCTTTCAACCTTAGGGGTCTATCTAGAACTGTCTATAGGTAAAGGTCCTAAATTCCTCCAGGGCCATTATGCAGGGACGGGTAATAACACGCATAGAGATCGTTAAACAACACTCGCTTTAATAACCGCTAAGGGGTGGGAAAGGGTAGATATAGATATGATGATCAGTGCGCTAATGCAACGTGTAGCCCATCTTCTGAGGAGTGATTACCGCGCATTCTACCGATGTGATCCTATAGGATAAACAACCTAGGACCCCCTATCCCTTACATATGTGTGTTTAGATCATAACTCCTCAAACCTTGCATATGTATTTTAGACCTTAAATTTTTCAAAACTTTAGAACATATGTGTGCTTAGACTAATCTTCTCAAAAAACCTTTATTTATTTACCTATGTGTTTTTATTATGTGCTACCTGTTTTAAAATTCACAAAGTCAAGCCCTTACCCAATATCTGGTTATTCAATTAGTGTTATTGTGACCCTTAATAGGTGCCCTAACGCACCTTAAAATCGTTAGGTGGCGACTCTTCATTTCCTTACCCCTTTCCCAAAAGGAAACGAGTTGTCCTAATAATGTCGAATACCCTGACCGATTCGAAAGGGGAGGAAAGATGGGGGCGCGACACAAGCCTCTCAGATAGCTAGCAACCCCAAACCCGAAGGGGGAGAATACTCGAGCATCCTCCGGGACGGATAACACTAGATGTCATTTGCGGCTTGGATTAGGGCTCAGAGCTGGGAATTGGTCTACCAGCCTTGAGCTCAATAAAATCCAGTGGCCTCCGGCGCGGTATTTTCTTCGGCACCGATAAGTCACCAAAATCGGGGATATCCTCAGAAGTAGTAGTTTCGTGCCCGTCAAAGAAACCATAAAGATCAATCCGCTGATTATCCAGCATGTTGGCCTCTCGAATCATGGTGTTTGAAATCTGGGTGGAGTCCGAAATGTCGACCATCCCGAGCTAGACCCCAGGGACCTATTCCGTTGCTTGGGGAGCCTTGCCTCCAGATTCTCTCTCCACCATCTTAGTTAGGGACGGGGTGACCTCTGTTCTTCCTGACTTAGGGACCTCGGTCGAAGCTCCCTTATCGATTGCCTCCGGTTTGGAGGACTTTTGTACCGAAGTCGTAGCCCGCGTACGAGCCGCCAGCTCAGTTTCTTCTTCTTCTTCTTCTTCGGACTCATCCATTAGCTGACGGGCTGAGTCCAAAAATAGGGGGATGATGTTTCCCTTGGGCTTACGAGTCTTCCTCACCGGTCTTTTCTTTTTCGAGCCTAGAGGATTCGGGACCATTTTTCTCTTTCTCTCCTTTGCCGGCTTTGGCGAAGATGGTTGGGGAAGGATTTCTTCATCACCGGAAGGAGGTATCATTGCAACATCCTTCCCGGGACCTGCAAAAGAAAGGGAGACACGTTAGTTGAGAAGAGACTGAAACAACAAACAGTTAGAAAACCAAAATTTACTGTAAAGACCCATAAAATTTCATGGCTAAAAATAATGCCCAAATAGGTCCCCGTGTTGTTATAATTGTAGAAATTCTTAAAACGGACCCTTTTTGAGTAAAAAGTACCCCGGGACTTAAAAGATATAATTTTCCTGATTTACGCAGGTCTGCGGTCCACTATGCGATCGCAGATCAGGTATGCGGACCGCATAGTGGTCGCATACTTGGACAGTTTGCTGTCCATTTTGAGGACAACTATGCGGCCTAGAATGCGATCGCATTTCATGAATGCGGGCCGCATAGTTGTAGCCTTCTTGCACCTTGATTTTTGCATAGGGAGTTACGCGACGCACAATGTGATTGCATAATAGTTATGCGGACCGCATAGTGGTCGCATACCTGGGCAGTCTACTTTTCTTTTTGGCCCATTTGAGGGCCAATTATGCGACAGTAATGCGGACCGCATAGCAGGAATACAATCGCATTCTTGACCGCATTTCTGTTTCGGGACTGTTAAAATTCTAATTTTATACCCGACCCCTAGTTCATCAAAACACTTACGCCTTTCCTTTTAAGCCTATTTTCTGATAAATTAGACAGAGGAGAGAGTGGGTTCTAGATAGAGAGAGTTCCAATTTCATCAAATTTGTTCCTCCATCACTACTCAGGCCTGGAATTGATCAAGTAGGACACCATTTTCTTCACTACAAGAGGTAATCTACCCCATCAACCTTAATTTTCAGTTTTTATTTAAAATGGAACATGGTTAGGTGAGTTCATGAAGATAGGGGTAGGGGTCTTGCATGCATGTAACCAACTAGTCATAATCTAGTAAAAGGAAATGGGTTAGTGTAATCCTACACTAAAAAGAGGCCATTTAATCTAAAGGAACACCTAGTGTTTGATAGAATGCTCAAGTGAGTTCAAGACATGATCATTATTCCTAATTTTAAGTTCAATTATGCCACATTGTGAACTAGATTGAAGGTGATAGAAGGTCCGGTGAATTGTGGTAGAAAATTAAAGGGAAATTTCGATTCAAGGTATGCATGGATAACTTTAATCTTTGTAGAGTAACCTTGTTGGTGTCCGAGTACACGGTATAAAATTCTTGCTTGAGCATATGTGAATTGATTGTCCTGCTGTGTCGAGGTGTAAGATTTCATTCTCTGATTTTCTTAGTCGATTACCATGCTAATTGCGATTGTGAAGGGTGATTCTTTGTGCTTATCCTACCATGTGTAAGGTTCGTTAAATGTTCGAATATGTCAATATGGCAGCATGTGCTACTAAATGAAATAATGTTAACTTACTTTAATGTGGGAAGGTATCTAATTGCTAAGGGCCGAGTGTGGAAAATGATGAAAAGAAACTGTGGATTGATTTAATTGAGTTAAATAATGATGGGAATACCATATGTGAATTACTGTTTGGTAAGGATTATTGTGCCTTGACTTCATATAGTTGTTGGTTGATGTGAACTTATGTTCTTGATGATGAAGATCCCTGTGATATAATTATTGGTTATTGTTGCTATGAAATGTGAACGTACGGTGGGATCGGGTTGCGCACCACAACACGAAGTAATAAGGGTGGAGAGGTAATAAGGGTGAAGTGCGATTGTATGGTGGGATCGGGTTGCACGCCGCAACACGAAGTAATAAGGGTGGAGAGGTAATAAGGGGGAAATGTGAATGTATGATGGGATCGGATTGCGCGTCGCAACAGATGAATAATTTGAATGAGTAACAGTGGAAATCTTCATTTGTAACTATCTGTATATATGTGTGGTACTTGTGTGGTTACTCTGACTGTCTTCCAATTGTGTACTATTTGATTCTACTTGGAATAAACTTTGTTCATACATACTAGTACTATTCAACGGTACTAACGTCCCTTTTGCCGGGGGCGCTACATCTTTTATATGGATGTAGGTGGTTCCACAACGGGTAGCTCAGACCGCCGATAGTGGTGTTTTCCCTTCATACCTTCAGCAGATCCGGTGAGCCCCACTTCCTCTCGAGGCCGTGTGTAGTCTATATCATCTCTTTTGCTTATGTTGTAAAAGGTATAGCCGGAGCCTTGTTGCCGGCAGATATGTGTACTCTTCTTTGTACCTTTAGAGGCTCCGTAGACACTGTGTGGGTTGTATATATTTAGGTAGTATTTGTAACTATTCGTAACCATGGTTCCGTGTTGGAATTATTGTGCTTAGTTGTATATTTTGGGATTATCAAATGATGAAGTTTTAAAATAGGAAAGTGGACTTATGTTGTAAATTCATATTTTGAATCCATTTGCTATTTCACTCATAAATTTGGATGTTACAAACACCGGGTGATGCGTTGGGTAGGAAAGGCAATCCAGGTCCGCTTGACCAGAATCATCCGGTTAGGCGCCGGTCTCGTCCCTCGGTTTTGGGGCGTGACAAACTTGGTATCAGAGCCTAAGGTTTTTAAAAGTGTCCTAGGATGTCTCGGAGTCATGTCTAGTAGATCCCTTCTTATCGGTGTGTTGTCGACCACATCTATAATTAGGGGGCTGCATGGACATTTAGGAAAATGCCCTTTCATTGTTACTCTGTATCGTGCGATGAAGTGGAAGGTGAAAACTCTTTATCGAACTCGTGCATTGTCCCAATTTTCAGTAAATGGCACCCAAGAAGAGAGCTCGACTCATCCCAGAGGCCAATTCCACCCCAGGAGTGGCCACAAATTCTCCAGCTGGTGGTGCAGGTGTGAATGATTCCCCGACCACAAACCAGCCCGACTCCTCCACTCCAGGCCAGACTATTCCTATTCCTACTCTAGTGGAGGGTGCTGAAATCCCTCCCGCTGATGTTCATGATCCTTCCTCAGTCCCAGCTTCCGGTCCCGGTATTTCTGATAGGGACCTCAGGGGAGCTATTCAGATGTTGACCCAGCTAGTGGCCTCCCAGGCCCAAAGATCAAGTGTTGCCCCTGTGTCCTCTGGTGAGCAAGGGGATTCTTCAGGTTCTAGAGTCAACCAGTTTCTGCGGTTAGCCCGTCCAGAGTTCACAGGCACCGACCCAGAGGCAGATCCTCAGGATTTTATAGATGAAATGTACAAGACTCTCCGAGTTATGAAGGCTACAGAGATAGAGGGGGTTGAGTTGGATTCCTATCGGTTAAAGGGAGCAGGGTATTCGTGGTTTGAGATGTGGGAGAGCTCCCGTAGGGAGGGGAGCCCTCCGGCGAAGTGGGATGAGTTTGTTGATGCCTTCATGGATCATTTCTTTCCTGCCGAGACTATGGTAGCCCGTGCTACGGAGTTTGAGGTCCTTAAGCAGGGCAACATGAGTGTGTGGGAGTACCACATGGAGTTCATGCACCTGTCCAAATATTCTATCCACATGATGCCGACTATGAAGGCCAGAGTTCGACGGTTTGTTCAGGGCCTTGGTCCCTTGGTTGTTAATAAAGATGCTACAGCTGCCTTGCATTCGGATATGAATTATGGGAAGATCATGGGATTTTCCCAGGCCATAGAGGCTCGGAAGTTGAAGATAAGGATGGAGAGAGAGAGTGGTAGTAGGGCCCGATCAGCGGGCAACCCTGGGATTTCCGTTGCAGGTGGGAGATTAGCCCTTGGGAGAGGGTTATCAGGGTCATCCCAGTCCTATGCTCAGTTCTCAGCCAGTGCCCCGTCATCAGAGCACAGTTATCAGCAGGGGGGTCGCTTTGGACCAGGTTCAGATAGCAGAAGGTTCCATCAGTCGGGTCATTTAGGTGGGAGGTTCCAGCAGCAGCGGAGGGCCCCATGCCCTAAGTGTGGGAGGTCTCATTTTGAGACCTGTTACTTGGATATACCAGTGTGCTATAGATGCGGAGAGAGATGTCATATCCAGCGAGACTGTCGCGCACCCAGTCAGGGCGCGGGTAGGGTTACTGCTCAGCCATCCAGCTCTTCAGCTTCTACATCTTCAGCACGCCCTCCAGCTCCAGCAGGGCGCGGTACAACTAAGGGTGGAGCACGGGGTCGAGGGGGACCCAGTCGGTTCTATGCTTTGAGTGGTTTCCAGAGTGCGGAGGCTTCCCCAGATATTGTCTCAGGTATTCTGACTGTTCAGTCACATGATGTTTATGCTCTTATTGATCCCGGGTCTTCTTTTTCATATGTTACTCCATTTATTGCTTCAAGTTTTGGGATAGAACCCGAACAGCTTCACGAGCCGTTCTCTGTGTCGACTCCGGTTGGTGATTCTATTACGGCCGTACGAGTCTATAGGAATTGTGTTGTCGCGGTGCGTGGTCGGGATACCACGGCCGATCTTATTGAGTTAGAAATGGTAGATTTTGATGTAGTTATGGGGATGGATTGGCTCTATTCGAGCTTTGCTACACTTGATTACCGAACCAGAATTATGAGGCTAGAGTTTCCTAATGAATCAGTTATCGAGTGGGAGGGGAATAATGTTGTGCCAAGAGGTAGATTTATTTCCTACCTTAGCCTCAAAGATCATCAGAAAAGGGTGCATCTACCATTTGGTCCGGGTTGCGGACACCACTTCAGAGGTGCCTGCTCCCGAATCTGTGCCTGTTGTGAATGAATTTCTTGAAGTATTTCCGGACAAGCTTCCTGGGATTCCACCAAATAGAGAGATCGATTTCGGGACTGATGTATTGCCAGATACGTAGCCAATATCTATTCCACCTTACCGAATGGCGCCAGCAGAATTGAGAGAGTTAAAAGAACAATTGAAAGATCTATTAGAAAAAGGTTTCATTCGGCCTAGTGTGTCGCCTTGGGGCGCACCAGTTCTTTTTGTCAGAAAGAAAGATGGATCGCTTCGGGTGTGTATTGATTATCGGTAGCTCAACAAGGTCACCATAAAAAACAAATACCCATTGCCTCGGATAGACGATTTGTTCGACCAGTTGCAAGGTGCTAGGTTCTTCTCAAAGATTTATTTGCGGTCCGGGTATCACCAGTTAAAGATCAAGGAGCAGGATATTTCTAAGACTGCCTTCAGGACTCGATATGGGCACTTTGAATTTCTGGTAATGTCTTTCGGGCTAAATAATACCCAGCAGCTTTTATAGATCTTATGAATCGGGTTTTCAAACCGTTTCTTGACTCCTTTGTGATGGTCTTCATCGACGATATCCTTGTTTATTCGCGAAGTCAGAAAGATCATGCTACTCACCTCAGGGCAGTTCTCCAGACTCTTCATCAGCACCAGTTGTATGCAAAGTTTTCAAAATGTGAGTTTTGGCTAGAATCAGTCACCTTTTTGGACCATGTTGTTTCCAGGGAAGGGATTCAAGTTGATCCCCAAAAGATTTCAGCGGTAAAGGATTATCCTAGGCCAACGACCCCGACAGAGATTCGAAGTTTCTTGGGTTTGGCTGGATATTATCGGAGGTTAGTATAGGGATTCTCTACCCTCGCCTCCCCATTAACTAAGATAACACAGAAGGCGATTAAGTTCCAGTGGTCCGATGCTTGTGAAAGAGTTTTCAGGAATTTAAATTGAGATTGACTACGACGCCGGTGTTGACCTTGCCAGAGGGTGCAGAGGGATTTGTGGTTTATTGTGATGCTTCAAGGGTTGGTTTGGGGTGTGTGTTGATGCAGTGCGGGAAGGTTATAGCGTATGCTTCTAGGCAACTCAAGAATCACGAGAAGAATTATCCGATGCATGATTTGGAGCTCGCGGCGGTTGTGTTTGCACTAAAGATCCGGTGTTATTATCTTTATGGGGCCCATGTGGACGTGTTCACAGACCACAAGCGTCTTCAATATTTATTCAAACAAAAGGAGTTGAACTTGAGGCAGCGGAGGTGGTTAGAATTTCTCAAGGATTATGATATGAATATTTTGTACCATCCAGGAAAGGCGAATGTTGTAGCCGACGCTCTTAGTCGGAAATCCATGGGTAGCTTGGCTCATTTGGAAGCAGGTCAGAGGCCTTTGGCTCGGGAGGTTTATCAGTTGGCTAGTCTGGGGGTCTGTCTTTCGACCTCAGACGAAGGGGATGTCGTGGTGCGTAATGGAGCAGAATCTTCACTTGTAACGGAAATCAAGGAAAAACAATTCAGAGATCCAGCATTGGTACAGTTGAGAGAGGAAATTCTGAATCATAAGACTACAACATTTTCACTTGGCAATGATGATGGTGTTTTGCGGTGCCAAGGGAGACTATGTGTTCCGTACATGGACGATCTTCGGGAAAGGGTAATGGCAGAGGCTCACAATTCCAGGTATTCAGTACACCTAGGTTCTACGAAGATGTATCATGATCTCAAAGATATTTATTGGTGGAATGGTATGAAAAGGGGTGTGGCGGACTTTATGGCTAGATGTCCGAATTGTCAGCAAGTGAAGGCCGAGCATCAGAGGCCCGGTGTGTTGGCATAACTCATGGAAATACCAATGTGGAAATGGGAAATGATCAATATGGACTTTGTGGTGGGGTTACCTCACACTCCACGTAGGTTCGACTCAGTTTAGGTAATAGTGGATCGGCTCACGAATTCGGCGCATTTCTTGCCAGTCAAGTCCACCGATACTGCAGAACAGTACGCTCAGTTATATATCAAAGAAATAGTCAGGCTTTATGGCACTCCAGTGTCTATTATCTCGGATCGAGGGGCCTAGTTCACAGCTAAATTTTGGAAGAAATTTAAGCAAGGTTTGGGTACGCAGGTGGATCTCAGCACAACATTCCACCCACAAACTGATGGGCAGGCAGAACGGACCATTCAGACGCTTGAAGATATGTTACAGGCTTGTCCATTAGATTTCAAGGGTAGTTGGGATGATCACTTTCCACTTAGAGAATTTGCTTATAATAACAGTTTCCATGCTAGTATTCAGATGGCCCCATTTGAGGCATTGCACGAAAGGAGGTGTAGGTCTCCGATTGGATAGTTCGAGGTTGGCGAGGCGGAACTTCTAGGACCGGATCTTGTGCACCAAGCTATGGAAAAAGTTAAAATCATTCGGGAAAGGATGAAGACTGCACAGAGTCGTCAGAAATCCTATGCGGATGTTCGTTGAAGAGATATGGAGTTTCAAGTAGATGATTGGGTATTCTTGAAGGTGTGTCCCATGAAAGGAGTAATGCGGTTTGGGAAGAAAGGGAAATTGAGCCCTAGGTATGTCGGGGCGTATCAGATCGCTCAAAGGATAGGACAGGCGGATTATAGGCTGGAATTGCCCCCTGAGATGTCATTAGTGCACCCGGTGTTTCATGTGTCCATGTTCAAGAAGATGATTGGGGATCCATCCGCCATTGTGCCGGTTAATACGGTTGAAATTAATGAAGGATTGTCATATGAAGAGGTTCCAGTTGCTATTCTTGATAGGCAAGTCCGTAGATTGAGGAATAAAGAAATTGCTTCTGTTAAAGTGTTATGGCGATGTCAACAAGTCAAAGAAGCCACGTGGGAAGTGAAAAATGAAATGAAAGAGAAATATCCCCATTTGTTTGAATAAGTCCGGTAATGGTTTGAAAATTGTCATTCCTAATAAATTATATATTGTGTCAAATTTTGTGCAAAAGCACCCCATTCCCCCCCCCCTCCCCCCTTAGTTTCTCTACTATTGCAACTTCTCAAGTTGTGCCATATTTGTGTATGCTGTAATTATTTGGGTAATGTGCAACTCCTTGAAGTAAGGTAAATTATGTGCAATTCTTGTGATAGTTAAATGATATGCAAGTTTGTGGAGTGAACCGAACTATGTGAGGCTTGTGGAGTAATTGATTATATGTAGCTTGTTGAAATGACCAGATTGTAAAGTTGATAGAGTAAATAAAATGTGTGGAATTGGTTAAAATGTGTTTCGGGGGATCTCTGACAGGTAGATAGGCCTAATTACAAAGGAAACTCTGGCGAAAGTTTCATGAAATATCGGAGTTAGTAAAAATTTGGGGGTTGGCTTATTTTGTGTTTTTCCTACTCTAGTGATTCCCTGATCCTCATTCGAGGATGAATGATTTCAAGTGGGGGAGAATGTAAAGACCCGTAAAATTTCATGGCTAAAAATAATGCCCAAATAGTTCCCCGTGTTGTTATAACTGTAGAAATTCTTAAAACGGACCCTTTTTGAGTAAAAAAAATACCCCGGGACTTAAAAGATATAATTTTCCAGATTTGCGCAGGTCTACGATCCACTATGCGATCGTAGATTAGGTATACGGATCGCATAGTGGTCGCATACTTGGACAATTTGCTGTCCATTTTGAGGACAACTATGCGGCCTAGAATGCGATCGCATTTCACGAATGCGGGCCGCATAGTTATAGCATTCTTGCACCTTGATTTTTGCGTAGGAATTATGCGACGCACTATGCGATCGCATAACAGGTATGTGGACTGCATAGTGGTCGCATACCTGGGAAGTCTACTTTTCTTTTTGGCCCATTTGAGGGCCAATTATGCGACAGGAATGCGGATCGCATAGCAGGAATGCGATCGCATTCCTGACCGCATTTCTGTTTCGGGACTGTTAAAATTCTGATTTTATACCCGACCCTCAGTTCATTAAAACACTTACCCCTTTCATTTTAAGCCTATTTTATGATAAATTAGAGAGAGGAGAGAGTGGGTTCTAGAGAGAGAGAGTTCCAACTTCATCAAATTTGTTCCTCCATCACTACTCAGACCTGGAATTGATCAAGTAGGACACCATTTTCTTCACTACAAGAGGTAAGCTTCCATCCCATCAACCTTAATTTCCAGATTTTTGTTAAAATGAAACATGGTTAGGTGAGTTCATGAAGATAGGGGTAGGGGTCTTGCATGCATGTAACCAACTAGTCATAATCTAGTAAAAGGAAATAGGTTAGAGTAATCCTTCACTAAAAAAAGGGCATTTAATCTAAAGGAAAACCTAGTGTTTGATAGAATGCTCAAGTGAGTTCAAGACATGATCCTTATTCCTAATTCTAAGTTCCATTATGCCACATTGTGAACTAGATTGAAGGTGCTAGAAGGTCTGGTGAATTGTGGTAGAAAATTAAAGGGAAATTCCGATTCAAGGTATGTATGGATAACTTTAATCTTTGTAGAGTCACCTTTTTGGTGTCCGAGCACACGGTATAAAATTATTACTTGAGCATATATGAATTGATTGTCCTGTTGTGTCGAGATGTAAGATTTCATTCTCTGATTTTCTTAGTCGATTACCATGCTAATTGCGATTGTGAAGGGTCATTCTTTGTGCTTATCCTACCTTGTGTAAGGTTCGTTAAATGTTCGAATATGGCAGCATGTGCTACTAAATGAAATAATGTTAACGTACTCTAATATGGGAAGGTATCTAATTGCTAAGGGCCAAGTGTGGTAGATGATGAAAAGAAACTGTGGATTGATTTAATTGAGTTAAATAATGATTTCAACACCATATGTGAATTACTATTTGGTCAGCCCTCCCAAGCACCTCCCATCATTCATAACAACAATACATCAACACCCAAGCCACTAGACTACTCGACAATTTTGAAACCAACCACGATCAATGCAACAGGTCAAGCAAAATAGCGCACTGTCGAGCCAATTCCTTTACGTCGAGCAGTGTTGTTACAAGGACAGCCTATGGTGAAGTTTACAGAATCAGAAGTTGATAGAATGAACGTGATCGAAGGTTTACAATATGCCGTAGTTTGCAAATTCTCATATGGATGGCCTGAGCTTAATGAATTACATCGAATAGTGCCGCTTCAATGTGGAATTAAAGGCGAGTGTAATATTGAATATTTACGGGATATGCATGTGCTAATAAGATTGATGTTATGGAAGGATTTTATAGATTTTACGTCAAAAAGTGTTTA